>CATKHM010000975.1:0-12245 GCA_949751825.1 Blepharisma undulans | reverse complement strand
GGACGTATTTTTTTTCTTTTTTACTGACAAATTGTGACTGCAGCTGGTTACAAGAAAAATGGCATCATAGGTATTTCATGTTTGCTGCACAGATATCGCAGCCTCCTATAGAATGTCCAAAGGTTTCGTCAAGAAGAAAATACTTGTAATTCATATTTGAGTTCTGATCATTGTTGCAGCAGACTGTTTCGCCTAAAAACATGGGGCAGGCATATGGAGGTGTAAAGTTTGCATGTCATGGAGGGATGGGTGGATCGACTTTTATGGGGACATCACAAATGTAAGGAGGGTTTGGACAGTGTTGGGTCATGGAACAAAGAGAGTAGACATGAGCAATGAGGAATAAAATGAAAAGATGCACCATTTATTCTTATGTAAATATAATATTGTAATTGCTAAATTTTAAGGTCTTTGATTTGAAATTTAAATTATTGAAAAATTAGAAGATGAATTGGAATTATGTCAAAATAGAAAGTGAAAAATCCAAAACTGGAAATGATGTTATATTGATAGAAATAAAATATAGTCAGAAGTTTGGTGTGAAAGTGTAAAAGATTAGAAAGCTTCATTAAATATATGTTATATTTAATGCAATCAGCTTTTTGATTGGCAAATAGATTATTTCAACTCCTGTTTATTATAATAAAAATGGATTCTCGCCAAAACGACCTCAAAACAAAAATTTTAATTTTTAATTTATACTGATAAAATGCTCAATAAATTTTATATAAATTCTTTTTAGATAAATTAACCCTCAGGTTTTTCTTCAAGTTTATTCAGCACTTTTTTATCTAAATCAAAGTTAAAGTATTCAAGAATATCGTTAGGATTGTTACACCCAATATAATATTGTCCTTTATTGTATGAACAATATAATTGAGTAATCACTCAGCTAGTTTTAGGCTTTGCTCCTCCAAATCCAAGCATACTTCCGCCGTCATTGGCTGAGCCTGAAATTCTTTTTCATACAGTAAAGCTTCCAATATCACTTTCATAAATAGCCTCATTGAATCCACATTCAATTAGATACAGTCTTTCTTCTGCACTTATAAGGATCTTTATTTTACCTTCAGCAAATCCACAAGAGATAATTGAGTATGAGTCAGTTTCAACAGAATACAAAAAGAGGTTTGCATTTCGATACCCAGAAATCAATATATTTCCTTGGAATACTACACTATGACATTTAGATTCAGACTGATTGTTCATCCTTGCTATAAAGCTATCTAGTTTTGGCATTGCAGCGAGCTTAATCCATCGATTTTGGTCCAAATCAAACTTATTAGATAGAGTTAACGTAGAACTATTTCTATCTCCTCCAAAGCAATAGACACATCTGTTATAATAAATGGCTGATACAAGGCAGCAGGGTGTTCCAGATGGCAAAATTCTGACATTATAATTACTATCAATTATTACGGTAATCCCAGAAAGTGGAAAGAATTTACCATAGCAAAACAATTCGCCGTTAGGAAGCTGAGCAATAGAAGTGCCACAGTCTAATGGTTCTGGAATTTCTAATCTTTTTTGTTCTTTGCTCTCAGTTTCAGTATCATAAATAACTAAATTTGTTCCTTCTCTTGCCATTCTTAAAAGATAAAGAGATGTGACTTGATGGTATGTTTTGAAATAGTCTTGACATGCTGAGTCAAGCTCTGAATTATCAATAGAATTTTTGCTGTACAATAGGCAAATTTTCCGAAAATCTCTTTCTGTTTCTCAATTATTGCCTCTGCGCAGAAGGACAGATCTTTTGGTTCTTAACACTTCGGGATTTAATAATTGAGAATCATCATTTTGACTAATTCGGCTATCTATTGTTTCCCAATATTGAGTTTTTTCACCTGAATCAACTAATATAAGTTTAGGTCTCTCAACGAAGGGGTCAGATTGGGTCAATGCATCTCTAGATGGGCCTTTCATAATAACTGATTTATTAATTAAAAAATAAATTAATTATTACCATTATTTATTTATAACTGTTCCTTGAATAAAGACATTATTTTTTTGTATTTTATGCATGTTCACATATATATTTCTCAAAAGATGATCGTAATAGGAATCAGAAATATTTCAAAATGCAGTATTGCTTCCAATACTCAATCAATACCCTCATATGAGTATTATCAATTGTTAAAATTAGTATTTAGGATTTAGCAATTGAGAATATTTGGCTGCTTGGTACTTCTGTGCATGATTTTTTCATACTATCAAGATGATTTTTTCGTTTTAAACCTTATTTTCATTCAATTTTTAATTTCATAAAAATACTATTAATTTAGATATTCTTCAAAAATAGCATGGCTTAAGTATATTTTATTGAAAATGAAAGATTGAAGTTTGCGGCAGCCAGAGGCTGGACATATGGATCACAGTGAAAAAGACCATTTAGCAATTAATAATTTTTGAAATTATTTAATAATAGTGTCATATAATCATAGAAGTCTGGATCGTTCAAATCTTGATTTTTGAATACAAGTCATGCTTTCAATATCCATTGAATCAAAGCAACTTTTAAATACACTTGAAAATCTTTTATCTTTATTTACAATGTTGTCTATGATATAATGTTTTTCTTCATGATATAATTTCTCATTTTCTCTGAATATTGTTAATCTATACAAATTAAAAATTTCTACTCCAATCCGATGAATTTCTCACCTACTTAACTGTTCAAAATTTAATCCTTTATACTTATCAACTGCTTCAATTAGAGCTGTATTAGGCATTGTTGAAATATCATCTTCTTTTTTAGATATACAATACATATCGCTACTTGTATTGAGATTTTTGCAGCTAGATAAGTGATTTTGGCTGTTGCTGGGTTTTTCGTTATTTTTTGGGGATGCTGATTTCTTGAAATTGATAATCATAGCAAAACAATCAAGAAAATTCATATTAATAATTATTGTGCATATAAATTAAATCAGTAAATCAATTGTGGGAATTATCACTTCAGGATTTAGCAGCTTAGAATAATCATTTTTTGAAATATGGCTGTCAGCTGTTTCATTGTATAGAGAAATTTAAGAAAAGTCTAACTTTAATCTCACCAAGCTAATTCCTTTTTGTTTCGTCTTATTTTCATTTGTTTATAAAATCATAACTACTATTAACAATTAACTTTGTTGCAAATATATATACCAGCTCAATATTTATATAAATAGACCTATTAGAAAACTAAAAAATAGATTTATTTTCTTCAATTTTATTGAGCTCTTTCTTATCCAAGTCAAATTTTAAGTATTCCGCTCTATCTTGCATATCAATGCACCCAATATAAATTTGCCCTTTATTGTATGAGCAATACACTTGAGGAAGCATAGAACTGATTTTGGGCTTTACCATTCCTCCAAAACCAAATCCTCCACTATTATCAGCTGAGCCTGAAATTCGTCTTCATACATCACAGCTTCCAATTTCACTTTCATATATTGATTCTTTGAACCCGCATTCAAGTAAATACAGTCTTTCTTCTGTACTTATTAATATTTTTACTCTGTCTTCTGCAAACTCAAAATTAATTGTCGAATATGAGTCAATATCAAAAGAATATAATAATAAATGTGCATTACGATACCCACAAATCAATATATTCTCTTTAAATATTACACTATGGCATGAGGATTCAGCTTTATTGTACATTTTTGCTATAAAACTGTCTAGTTTTGGCATTGCAGCCAACTTAACCCATCGATTTTGATCCAAATAAAATCTACTGGACAAAGTTAATGTAGGGCTATTTCTATCTCCTCCAAAACAGTAGACACTTCTGTTATAATAAATAGCTGATGCGAGAGAACAAGGCGAACCTGATGGCAAAATACGGATATTGTAATTAGTGTCAATTATTAAGGTCACCCCAGAAGAATCCATGAATTTGCCATAGCAGAAAAGTTCACCGTTTGGAAGTTGAGCAATAGATGTGCCCCAGTCTAATGGTTCTGGAGTTTCTAATATCTTTTCTTGTTTGCTTTCTGTTTCTGTGTCGTAAATACATAATTTAGTAAGGCCTCTAGCAATGTTTATGAGATAAAGAGATGAGACTTGATGATAAGTTTTGACATAGTCTTGATATGCTAAATCAAGCTCTGGGTCAGCAATAGAATTATTGCTAAATAATAAGCAAACTTTTCGGAAATCTCTTTCTGTTTCTGGATTATTCCCTCTGCTCAAAAGGACAGATTTTTTGGCTCTTAGGATTTCAGGACTCAATAATTCTGGATCATCATATTGACTTATTTGTCTGTCATTAGTTTCAGTGAATAAAGATTCTTTATATATATTAGGCTTAGAATTAGCCCAATTGAGTCCTTTTGGTTTCATATTATTCACTTTTCATTTACTGATAAAATCTTAGCTACCTTGATCATACTATCTATATTAATCTCATCACTTAAACAATTTTCATGCACGAAAATTCATATAAAATACCGACCTATTCATTATGCTTCCTGGAATAAGGTTTAAAATTGAATTGTGAATTATATAATTGGAGGTATAAATTAATTTTCATAATTGATTGAAAATGAAATTTAAAGTAAAAATATGGATTATATGCCAGGAGAAAAATTAAAAGTTATTTAATTTTTTTATCGTGAAAGACCTTATAGTAAAAAGTTTGCCAAAAGTTTTTTAGGATCTGAAAAAACCATTAACAATTAATCCTGCAAAGCATGCTATTTTCTTTTATTATTATGCTATATTTTATTTCTATTACCTTGTAAGTCAAATTGCAATTATATATAATTATATTAAATTAGAATTAACATATTCAATCGTCTGATACTTAGAGAAATTACATTCACATAGCATCACCCCCCAGAAAAAGAAAATCCAGGATCTCTTATCCGAATCAAATTCTGAGTTAAGTCCATTACTGCAAGACTTTTCCAGCAATTGATTTTCAGAAATGATTACACTTCCTCCTGAAAATCAAACTGCAGCTAGATTTCAAAATGAAGAACAAGAATTTCAAGCGTCTAAGCAGTCTCTTCCACAAGAAGAAGAAAAAACTTCAGATAATTCAAATACAGTAGGCTTCAGGATCTTAAACAAGATGGCTATCAATATTTTGATAAATCGAGCAGCTGAAATAATGCGAAAAGGAGGAAAAGAAAACTTAAAAAAAGGTGCAAGATTAATTGAACGTATGGCACTTAGCGGTGATATGACTGCAGAGCACAACCTTGGAATTTGCTATTTATATGGCCTTGGCAAAGAAAAGTCACTGGAAGAGGCTGCGAAATGATTCTCAATCGCATTGTCTAAAGGCGAGTCTATGTCGAAACAATATTTGGAGGAGACAATTAGAAAGATTAACAGCTCAAGAAACACTTTAGACTGCATTTTATTTTAAGTGTTGAAATAATAAAATAGTGTTGATATATTGTGCTCACTGTATCTGCAGAGTTCAACGAATCCCTTTCGTTAGTCAGCATTATTTGAAATTATTTTAAAACTCCTTGAGCGATAAATAAAGGATGAATCAGAATATATTAAAGTGAAAGATATTGAATTTGAAAAAATGAAGTTTTATAATACTATGAATAGTAATTAGATCATATAAAAATTTAAATAAATTTTTATTTATTCTGGATCTTTATCTGAAATTTTAGTAATAATAAAAGTAATATCATTTTTACACTGCATTGGATGTGCATAATTTGCAAAATGCAAAGATTATTTCGATCCCAGTTTGTATAATTTTCCAGATTATTGGTAAAGCGATTCACCATTTATGTTATCTATCTATTCTTAATCATAATTGATATAAGAGGTATTATATTGCATCGCTTCAAGCAATTTGAATTCAATTTATGGAATATTGCTAATATACTCTATCTCTCATCATCAATGTGCAAAGTTTTCCATTGAATAAATATTTTTTAGATTCTTTAGAGTTTATAACATTAATTAATATTAAAGATATAATCCATAGCAGAATTTCTAAAATTTGAAGATTAATCTCTATCTTCATTAGACAATTTTCATACCGTCAATCAAAAATTCATTTAAAATATTAACCTATTCAATATCCTTACTGCAATGAAATGATCTAAAATGGACAGTTGCCTTTTAGTAAAGGCTAGAGGTGGCCGTTCATTGAAATTTCTTGCTCCAAACAAGGCTCAGGTTTTTGATCCATTTGGAAACCTTATATGCAACTATGCAGAGATAATTTATTCAGGGATTGAATGTTCACAAGCCTTGAAACTTTTGGATAAGGGAAACTCATTTTTGGTTGATTTTGCAAAAAGTCCACAAGGACAGCATTGTGTCATAATAGGACCTTATGGGCTCAAAGGAGGGTCTGCTCTTTCAAGATCTGAGGAAAATAAGGGTTTAAGAATATTTGAAAAAAGAAAGGATATACCAAAAGACAAAATAATCAAATCTCAAAGTAATCCAATTCAAAATAGCACTCAAAATCCTACAAATAGTGCTCTGAAAATTCTTGGAGATAATAATTCACAGATTTTTAGTCAGCAAAATTCCGCAGAGATAGAACAAGAATTTAGAATGAATTGCTCGATTTATGAGAGCAGCCCTCATGATCATTCATTGGCTCAGGCTTATCAAAAATACGTCAACACTTATCATCAAAAAACATCTGTTTATAATCTCAGAGAAGAAAATAAAAGAACTACTTTATATATTTACGACACAGAAAGTGGAAATCAAGAAAAAATAACCTTGAAAACTTCAGAAGTCTTAAACGTCGGCACATGCATAACTCAGCTCCCATGTGGTAAATTGTTCTGTTATGGCAAAGAAAGTTCTCCACGTTCAGGAATTACATTGCTAATTGATGAGAATTATGAAACTCAAGTTCTTCCATCAGGAACTCCTTGTATAACCTCATCAGCTATCTATTTCAATCAAAATGTGTATTGCTTTGGAAGAAAAGACATTGGTTTAACTCTATCTCGCAGATTTGATTTGGCTGAAAATCGATGAAGAGAATTAACTCCAATGCTGCAGCCTGATTGATACTACAATAGTATAATATTTAATGGAAATATTTTGATTTCTGGATACAAGAATAGAAATCTTTTGTTATATTCAATTGAGATTGACTCTTACTCTACAATTCCTTATGAATTTGCAGAGGAGAAAGGAAAGATTTTGATAAATGCAGAGAGATTGTATTTGATTGAATGTCCTAATGGATGGATATATGAAAGTGAAATTGGAAGCGATGCTGATTGGAGACGAATTATAGAAACAAAGGTCAGTCATCATGCTGATCAAGTGTATTGGACGTATAATAAAGGAGGAGTGTATATTGGAGCCGTTCACTGATGAGCAGGTTTAAAATACTACAAGTTTGATTTGAATACAAAAAGATTGATTGAGCTAGGCAAGGATAAATAAACTTTTAAATATTACTGAAATGTAAAACGAATTATGAATTATAATTGAAGATTTAAAATGAAATTTTTATAGTATGATTAAAAATTAAGTTTAAATTAAAAGATGGGTATAGTTCAAAAGATAAATCATAAAATTCAGCAAAAATATATTTAATTAAGTTAATCTTCACTTATGCGCCCATCCTTAAACATACCTTCAAACTTTTCTCCAGTCGACAATATTAACTTGCCTTTGCCATTTTGCAATCCATCAACCCATTCTCCTTCATATACATCTCCATTCGCATGAATGTATTTCCCATATCCATTTCTACGATGCTCACTCATATGCCCTTCATAAATATCTCCATTACTATACCTCCATACTCCATATCCATGCGGCTCATCTTCTTTTCATTCTCCATCATACACATCTCCATTTTCATACTTCAATATCCCATGTCCTTCTTGTATTCCAAACTTTATTTCTCCTTCATATTCTTTTCCAGACGCCCAATTCGCTTTTCCTTTTCCATTCAGTTGATTATCTTTCCATCCTCCTTCATAGGTATTTCCATTCACATAAATACACTTCCCAACCCCTTCACATTTTCCATCAACAAAATTTCCTTCATATACATCTCCATACGCCCACGTATATTTCCCATTCCCATTGGGTAGGTCATTATTTCATTCTCCTTCATATACATCTTTTCCTTTACTTATAAATTTTCCTTTTCCACACCTGATCCCATCTACAAAATCTCCATCATAAACTCCTCCATTTTTTAACGTCAAAAATCCTTTGCCATTTGGCTTGTTATTTTTTATCCCTCCATGATAAATATCTCCTTCCAAAGAAATTCTGGATTTTTCATTATCAGAAACTGGGTTCCAATACGCGTTTTTTAGGTTTCCAAAATTAGAATTTATTTTAAGTCTTCATGAATTATCAATAGGTTCAAGAAGATCTCTGATTTCTGCTTCTAGCTTTGCAATAGGTACGAGATTTGGCTCTCTTATCATTATTTTGATGCATCATTCTTCAAAAGCGTCACGGTAAAGTTCATAATTATTGAATTCTTCAGCGAGTTTTTCAGTGTTCATAGTAAACATTTTGTCAAATTCACATACAAAATTCTGGGTGCTTACTTTGTTGATTTTTTTGGTGGCTTCTATTAGGTCGTCATAGCTGTCTGCAAGCCTTGATAAGTGAAAAAGGCCGACTTCTAATGATCTTCTTATAATGTCAATTGCGAGACCAGCATCATAAGTAAGCTTGTCTCGGAAAAATTTGATTTTTTTCTTTTTTTCTTTGATTACGGAGATGAGGGTGTCTCGGTTTTCATCGTTTACTAGTACAAATAATTGAGTGAGTTCGTGAGGAGAATTTATATGTCTTTGGACATGGGTGTTGCAAATTTTGGAATTAGGAGAGCATTTACAAGAGAAGATGGCTTCTTCGGGGCAGTTAGGGACTGAGCAATCAGAACTCATTAGGCAAAATATTAAAGATTATAGACATTTCTAATAGAAATGATGATGTGTAGGTTGGAAAATGGATTATAGAAAATGGGGAAGTAAAATAATTTTTTTGGATATTTTGGATTAGGACATTTATTATAGTTTTAGGTTAAACCTGGATAATAAATATTATTTTAATGTAATAATTCCTTATTCGTGTTTTGAATGAATCCAATAGAGTATATAGAATTAGCAAGAATTGCATAAAAATTTATTAACAATTACTTGAACCTGATACATGATTTTACAACTTCATTAATACATTCAATATTATTATCAGTCGATTTATCAAGAATTTATACTTTGTAATTCTACCAAAATCCATTTAAACAATAAAATATGATTACCACTTTAAGGTACTCTGAAGGTTTTTTCAGAAATTTATCAGGCTATATCGGCCAATCCGCCCCTATAAGAGTTCAACCTTCTCATCTTCCTCCGCCTCAGGCTGCACCTGCCCCTGTCACCCAAGTTCAAGAGTATCAGCCAGAAGTTAAGCAAGAATCCAAGCAATTTAAGAACGAAGATCTTTACCTTGATTATGAAGACAAGCCAGCAAGATCTCAAGGTCCTTTATCAAAATCAGCAACTGGATTAAGCTATAATAAAAGAGAATGGATTTTACGTCAAAGAAAAGATTTATCTGAAGAAATAAACAAGGCGAGATCTAGAGTTGATGAAGAAAATGCAAGGAGAGATGAAATTTTGAAGCAGGAACAAGAAAAAATTAATGAAGTTTATGCTGCTCAAAGAAAATTAGAAAATCTCATGAGAGAACAAAGCTCAAAGCTATTTAAGTAAAATTGGATTTGAATTAAATGCAAGTATTTTATATAAAAATATCTCTTGGTAATTTCATTAAAAATTATATAATAGGTGCTCACATTCATTAGTGATGTATAGGCAAGCAGATTTAGGCTCCTAATAAGACTTAAAGTGCTTGTGATAAATCTTTCTGAATGTTGTTATTCATGAGTGATTAATAATACTAGCGTTTTAATTATATTTATATGCCACTGCTAATCTTGCATTGGATGATAGTTTAATAGAGCTTCATATAATTCTCCCAAATTAAAAATGCAAACTGAAAGTTTTAAAGCATATCTATTCTTTTAGTATATAGCCCAGACCCTGTATAGACTTCCTTTTAAGAGATTTATGCATTTCTCAAAACAAAATTCATTTTTGGTTATCAATTTCTATATTTATTCTTATATATATATAACTCTGAAAGTATTAGGAAGCTTAACATTCAATATTATCCAAATTAAAACCGATTTTCCATTTGATAAAATATGAGTGCCACATTATCAACCCAATCCTCCGGATATTTTTCTCGTCCTCAATCTACCTCTCCATTCAAACGAATTCACAATTGATCATCCCATGCCAGCTCTTCCAAACACATCCAGCCTATCGAAAAAAATACAAAATCCTCTTCCAAAAATTTAAAGCAAGATTTCAACGATGATTTATCTTCCGACAAGCCACTTAGCGAAGCAGTCATGCTATGCCCAAAAGAAATTTTGGAAAACGAAGAAAACAATTCAGAGAATCCCAATGTAAACTATTTTTTCCAGAAAGCCAAAAAACTCAGAATCAAAGGCGACTTTTTTAACGCAGTTAAAAGTTACAAAAAAGTCCTTTCTTTCAACGAAGATCATTTTCCAAGCTTAATCAACTTAGGAATTTGCTATTTAAAACTAGGCTTGATAACAGAAGCTATCTCTACATTTGATTACGCAATAAAGATAAATGAAAACTCATTTATTCCTTATTTTAACAAAGCACTTGCCCATATTTATTTGCAGCAATATAGTGAAGCTGTTAAATGTATGAACAATGCTTATATCATATTAAATGAAAAATCGCCTGAAGAGCTATTCAGAATAAGAGCACTAGCACTTTATCGGTCTGGGAAAATTGCTGCTGCATTAGATGATATTCAAAGAAATCATACACCTTTAAAACAAAAAATTTCTCAAATAGCAAGCGTAGAAATAGAAGAAATAACACCTAATGAAAAAGTCAATAAAAGTGTAAGAGTGGAGCATGCAGAAAAAGAAAGAAGAGTCAATAGGTCTTTTGACCAAATTTATGAAAAACCAATAATATGGAAAATTCCACATACAATTAAGGATTTTGATACTAGAAGATTAAATACTAGATCAGTCACCCCAAGCCAAAAATCACCGGTAAGGATTAGAGAACAAAAAACTGTGTCAAGGCCACAGACAAGGCAAAAACCAAAATTTTTCCTTGAAAGAAGAAGAACAGAAAAAAGGAAAAGTACTATTGGAAATGCAAGTCCTAGAATTTCGATAAAACAGTCAGAAATTCAGAGCCCTGCGAATTTTGATAAATGGTTTTCACCAATAAAAGTTCCGGAAAGTCAAGCAGAATTAATGAAAGAAGACGCTTCAGGCTGTTTTCAAAATGATTTATCATTTTCGCAAGTAAAAGAAAATATATTGAGAAATGATGAAATTCATAATAAAATTCAAGAAAAATTCAGCTTATTGCAAATTAAGCTTGAAGAAGATGCCAAAAAACAAATCGCGAAGCTAAATGATGATTTTCTTCCATTGCTAACTAGTGGTCTCTCTGAACAAAATATTCAAGCAGTTAAAAAAGAATATTTAAAAGAAAAATCAAAGCGAAATTTTGACGAAATTGACCAAATAATCAAAAATTTGAAATTTTTTGCAAGATTTTCAACAGATGTAAGAATAAGCTTGCTGAAAATTTCTGAGCTGCATCATTTTCATACAGGGCAAGTTATTTTTAAGCAAGGAGACCAAGGAGATATGATGTATGTCATAGTGAGAGGGTCTGTGTCTATTGAGAAAACTACAAAAGAGTTTGGAAATCAAACAATTATTGTTAACTCACTTTATGATGGAAGCCAATTTGGAGAGCTTGCATTGATAAATAGCATAAGATCAGAAGGGCAAGTGAATGAAAGACTTGCTACTGTAATTACAAGTGAGCCTTCTGAAATGATATCAATTCCAAAAATGGAATACAACAGAATTCTTTTAAATCAGTTGAAAAGCAACATGGAAGCCAAAATTATGTTTTTAAGCAAGCTTCCTCTATTTAAAGGAGTTGACCCAATCTTTCTAATCCCATTAGCAAGTAATATTGAGCCAGTTACCTACGATTTCAACGAAGTGATTTTGGAAAAAGGCGAACAACCCAAAGGTCTGTATATCATTATGAAAGGTAATGCAGCCGTCATTACTGAAGGATACTCTGTAAAAAACCGCACAGGCAGCGAATACGCCAACGTCAAAATAAGAAAACCTTCTCCTAAACCCTTCTATATGGGAAATATCAATCCTCCCGAAAAAGAAATCAAAAAGA
>CATKHM010000974.1:0-12253 GCA_949751825.1 Blepharisma undulans | reverse complement strand
TACTTCCGGCAGCGACAACTAACCCAGATGGGTCGAATCTCACACAAGTTACTGATGAAGTAGTGCATCTGGCTTTTTTGGTTGTCCAGCCTTGCAATACTTGGCTAGGAAATCCAACTCCAACAAGCTTTGAGCCTGTCCCTACTGCGAATTTATCTCCTCTTGCGCTCCATGACACGTCTAAGACAGCTCTGTTTTGATAAAAGTTGACTAGATTGGGTTTCCACTCTCCTGAGAACTCCCATACAACGACGTTACGGTCATGCGAGCAAGAAATGATCCTATTTGTGATTGGATGCCAGTCAACAGCACTAACCAATTGATTATGCTCTTTAAGTTCATAGAGCTTGTCCCATTCTTCGCCACGCACTTGGTAAATTTCAAGCACACTTGAGTTGGTAGCTACAACTATTTGGGTTCGGATATTATTCCAAGCATGACAAGTTATTCCTAAAGGAGAATTCATATATTTATTTATTCAACTTATAAGGATAATATGTGAATATATAGACTTTAAGTTCTGATATTATTAAATTTATGCTGAAAATGCTTTTGAATTTAAAATACTGTTGGACTGCTAGTTATAGAATTTATACTTTCTTCTTAATCGTGATTAATAGGATGAGCTGCAATATTTCTTTGACCTAATCTAATAAATTTATTATGAGATCGAATCAGTGATTAGCTTATATTTGTTTATTTGCCAGAAATTCTCCATTAGTTAATTCCTCAATCTTCTTGCTTCTATTATTAGTTATGAAACCTTTCTCAAAATATATCACCCAAAATTGCTAAGAATTGTGCGCTTTATATCATCTTCAGGGTGTTGAATATTATAATACATAAAGCGTAAAATCAGGTCTTTGCATTTTAAAATTGTTTAATTGATTAAAAGTGTTATGCTCATATATATTTAAATTTCATTTATATTGTTTGTCATTAAATTAAATTCTTTAGAATTTTAACAGACAGATATGAGTTTTATTCACAAATCTTTCAAGCCTCTTCTCCCAAGAAGTCAATCTTCCTCTGATTCTCCTCCAAAAATAAGCTGCTCTCATGCTCCTTTTACTCCAAGGCCAAGCTCATCGTCAAATTCTCACTTTTTCTCCAACTCATTCAATCTCAATCAAGAAATTACTCAAATAAAACAACGTTTGCACTTATTTGCTAAGAAATTAAAGCCAAGGCTTATTAAAGTTTCCACTAAAGAAACTGAAGCCAATTTTTCAACTGAAAATAGTAGCGATGACGAAGATTTAAAAGTGTCTAAAGAGAGTTATAGTTTCATCTTAACTGAAAATCGAAATGGTAGGTCTTCTATCAAAAAATCTACAGGAATTATTGAGCAGCCAATTGAGCTAGAAGAAAGCCCAAAGAAGCATAAAATTACAGAAGAAAATTTACTTCGATACAAATTTTCAAAAAAATCAGATTGCGAAAACCGCAATGATTCGATTGAAGAAACACAAACTCGATGCTTTTCACATATTGAAAATCGATATAGAAAAGAAAGAAATATTGACGATCTTATATTAACTCCAAGAGGAGTAGCAATAAAAGAAAAGCCTTCATGTGGGATCCCTCCAATTCGTAAAAATCGAATTCCAAGGCCAAAAATATGCAAAAGTATTCCCAAGAACTACAATTTTAAAAATTTCCCAAATCCAGGCTATTCGAAGCAGCTATTTCTTTCACAAAGATTCAATGATATTGAAAATAAATAACTAATTATATTTTAATATATCAAAATACTTCTCTTTATATATGTTGAGTTTAATCAGCGATATATTATGAATAAAGATGAAGAAAGTGCATTTAAAGTATTTATAAGAGTGAGACCATTACTTGACAGAGAGAATTCTCATCAAACCCATAAAAACAGATCTCATAAGTTGAAAATTCATGACTCGACTGTAATGTTCTATATAGATTTTGATAACAGAAAAGAGGTGAAATCATAATAAAGATTATTCTTATACATTTGATAGGATTTTTTCAGAAAATCATAGAACTGATCATATTTATCAGGAAACACTTTCTCCAATAATTGGAGGCGTGCTCAATGGATTTAACGCTACTTGTTTTGCTTATGGGATGACTGGGGCTGGAAAAACATTTACAATGATAGGTGATCCATGCTCTTATATAAGAGAGCCAGGGTTATCTTTATTAGCTATAGATGATTTATTTGAAAGATCAAAGTCAGATAAGGGCAATATCACTATAAAAATAAGTTATTTTGAAATCTATAACGAAAAAGTTATTGATTTGTTGAATGAAAAATCAAGAAATATATTGGTTATTGAGGACCCTCTAAAGGGTACTATTCTATCAGGAATCAGTGAATATACAATTGACGATAGCCATTTAGCTTCACAGCTTATTCAAGAAGGGGACTCTAAAAGAGTTATCGCGTACACAGATGCAAATCCTGCATCTACTAGATCGCATGTCATTCTTCAAATATCTATTGAAAAGAATTCAAATTTTAGAAATGTTATTGAAGAAATTATTTATTCCAAGCTATTTTTAATTGATTTAGCTGGGAGCGAAAAAATATCAGCCACTGAAAGCAGAGGTGCTCTCAGGTCTATTGAAGGAGGAAATATCAATCGATCATTATTGGCACTTGCAAACTGCATTAACATCCTGAGTGATTCCAGAAAAAGAGGCAAATTTGTCCCATATAGAGATTCCAAACTTACCCGAATTTTAAAAGAAGCTCTCGGAGGAAACACCAAAACAATTATGATTGCTTGCATTTCCCCTTCTCTTCATTATATCGATGAAACTCTAAATACATTGAAATACGCTGAGAGAGCCAGAAAAATCATAAATAAGACTACTCAAAATATATCGGAAGTAGAAGCTCACGTTTCTGAGTACAAAGAAATCATATCAAGCCTCAGACAAGAAATAGAATTTCTATCAATGCAGCTCAAGCGAGATGAAAGCAATCGTAAATTAGCCACTGAAAAGACTCCAAATATTTCAATAGAAGAAAATTTTGATGAAGACAGACCCATGCAAGAAGAAATATATTATGATTTGCAAAGTCAACTGCAAGCTAATTTTGAAGAGCATTGAGATATTAAGAAAAATATCAAAGAAATAGAAGCATTAAACGAAAAGAATAAAATGCTACTAAAAGCTGCTTTGGAAGAAAAAGTTGATACTAAAGACTCTTATATAGCAACACTTAATCAAATTATAAAAGAAAATGAGGATACGAGAAAAGAACTGCTTGCGAATCTACATCAAAATATTCAAGAAAAAACAAGGTTAATGCAGATGACTGGAGATTTGAATAAAGACAAGAAGAGAGAAATTTTGGAATTGCAGATTAGATTAAGAAGCTCTAGGATGCAAAAACTCAACTTGCAAGTAGAAAACATGTCTTATAAAGAAGAAATGCTCAAAGCCAAGCATGAAAGTAAACAGAAAGATACCATAATTGCAAGCTTGAAAAGTGAAATCATTAACTTAAAAGAGATAATCAATAAATTCGAAGCCCCAGAGTCCCCACCATGAGTAAAACAAACTCATTCTCCTGAATTTCGAACTCCTGAGTCGCACAGCTTTTCCAGAGAATTCGAAGATCCCCAGCCAAATATTTATCCAACCAGTAAAGCTATAAAGCATACAGTCACAAAATTAGAGCAAGCCAGAAGCGAACGAAAAAGTCGTCAAAGGTCACCTGCTCCTTTATCGTCTTCAAACTCTCCAGTTATTCATAGGAGCAGAACTCCAATAAAATGCAAAATTTCTGACCTGGACCAGGCCAGAACTGAAAGGAGAAGAAGCCAATCAAGATCTAGGCCAACTTCTCCAAATATAGAAACTATCCGCTTTATAGAAAACTATCCTATAGAAAAAACACCTGAAGATTCCAAAATTTCACAAAAGGTGGCAGCCAGTGCAAACTCATTAAGATCGTTTTCCCAAGTCCCTACAAAATCTTCATCTCCTGCCAAACAAGATCAAAGCTATGACTTAAAAATACAAAAAGGAGCGTTTAGCAATATGCATCAAATAAAGCCAAGAAGCAGAGAAAGACAACAAAGCAGCGAAAGCAGAAATAAACTGAGATATACAAACAGCCCTAAAAAATTCGCAAAAGTCAACACATCTGCACAGCTTCAAGAAAAGCCAAGCCCAGCTGCATTTTTGGCTAAAAATCTATATAAACTACTTATGGAAAAAGATATAAAAAAGCAGACACCAATCCCTGGCTCACAGCGTCGGCCTGTTTTTCATTAACTTATATGATATTCTAATATAAAATTTATAATGACTCAATATTTTCGCTATGCACAAATAGTGATGGGTCCAGCAGGGTCTGGAAAGTCAATGTACTGCAATATAATCCAACAGCATGCTGATACACTAGGCAGGACTGTAAGAGTAATGAATTTAGACCCAGCCGCTGAGTACTTCAAATATCGCTGCGATATTGATATCCGAGAGCTCGTCACACTTGATGATGTTATGCAAGAACTCGAACTAGGCCCTAATGGGGGGTTAGTTGCAGCTATAGAGTAAGATTTACTCAGATATCTCATAGAAAACACAGATTGGCTGCGTGATCAACTTGATGGGCTAGGAGATGACGATTATATTTTGATAGACTGCCCTGGACAAATTGAGTTATACACACATATGACAGTTATGAAAGACTTTGTGAAGACACTTAAAGATATTGGATTTAGTGTTGGAGGAGTTTATTGCATTGACTGTACATTTTTATCAGACCCCACAAAATATATTTCTGCTTCTTTGATGGCTTTGGCAGCTATGAATCAATTAGAAGTTCCACACACAAATATTTTAACGAAATGCGATTTAATTAGTAATAAAGAATCGCTTGAAGAAATGCTCGATGCAGATCCAAGCGAAATTGCAATTGGGATTGCAAAAAATGCTTATTCTGAGAAGTTCAAGTCGCTGACAGAATCTATTGCCAAGGTGTTGACTGAATTTAATTTAGTTCAATTTCTTCCTTTGGATTTGTCAGATGAAGATTCTATAAGAAATGTGATGTACCAAATTGATCAAAGTATCCAATATGGAGAAAATCTTGAATCTAAAATCAACGAAGATGCGATGGAGCAGGAAAACGATTATTAGATAAAACAATTTAATTAAAATTTCTTTCATAGAGCGCTTATAAATAACTTAATATAATTTTTGAGAGAATAGAAAATAGTTATTTTATTTAAATTATGGAAAGCTACCCTCCTGCATGACTTTCTGGTCCTGTCAGCGACAAAGAGCTTCGGCCTCCACATGATCGCTCTGTAAGCATTATTTCAGATTTTTGCTATAGCAACTCAAAATGAGCTTGCTGTAACAGCATCAGCTGACCATGGGCTTAGAGTGTGAGACACAAATCGAGGATCGCATTTGAGGCAGCTTTACAATAAAAATTTTGGTCATCAGGAATGAGTATCTTGCTGTGCATTTTTAAAAGATAACAGAATCCTTTCTGGATCAATGGATGGATCATTATGCTTATGAGATCGAAGAGTAGTAAGATGTGAAAATCTGAATCAGCATCAGGCTTCAATTTCTAAAGTCGCAACAGATGAAAATGACATTGGAATCTCTGCAAGCTATGATAAAACACTAATCGTATGAGATTTGCATAGAATCAATGCATTACAGAGAATGCAATGTTCAGGTCCAGTAATGGATTTTGTATGGCACAATTCCCTCATCGCAGCAGGAGATAGACAAGGACAGCTTACTCTTTGGGACATCAATACAGGCAATAATGTCCTCTCAACAGTTCCTCATAACGGCGCAATTCATAAAGTCTGCCTCTCTTCTGATGGAGGGGAAATGAACTTCATTGCTTCAGCAGGAGGAAAAGACGGCAAAGTCGCTATTACAGACATGAGAACCTCCTCCCCTGTTTTTAATACCCAAATTCACGGTGGAGCTATCAATTTCATAATGCCTAGCCTAAGCAATACTCTTGTAACAGGGAGCTCAGACAAATCAGTAAACGTATTAGACGCCTTTATGAATTTTAGGGTTAGAAGTAAAATGAACGCACCAGGTCAAATCTTATGTGGTGAATTATTCGACAATTTAGTTGCTGTGGGTTGTTCAGACGGAAATGTAATTGTTTTTAATACAGACACCGAGGAAGCTGCATTTGGGTTTGGGGCTGATAACCAAGGTGGCATTAATTGCCTTGCCACAACTCCTGGAAGAAGAAAATTAATAACTGGAGGTGACAGTGGAGTTCCTTTGTTAATTAGCTTTGTATAAAATCCACCCAGAAATCATTTTAATTCATATGAAGCAATAATAAAATGGCTGGTTCTTATGATGGATATCGTGATGTAAATAGACTGCAGCAATTAAGTGGCAACTCACAAAGACCTCCACAGTTTCGTGATCTTGATCCTACATATCCAGAACATTCACCCAATAATTTTGAATATTCTTTGCCAGATTTGAAATATTCAAAATCAACAGCTGTGTATGGAGAAAATCAAAATTATAAGCAAGATTATATGAGCCATACCCTAAATGATGGAGATCTGTATCATTCAAATCAGATTCCTGAATATAATCGTCCAATGTCTGATAATTTATATGAAACGAATTTTCCTCCAAAGCAGGATAAATTTCAGGAATTTCATCCTAATGAAAAATTAGTGCTGCAAAAAATAGAAAATGCATTGAGAAATCGCCAATTAAATACAGCTAATGCGTTTTTATTTTTCGATATAGAAAATATTGGGATTTTATCTCCAAATGAAATCAGAGATACTTTTACCAATAGACTTAATCTTTCTCTTTCTGAAGAAGAGATTCAAATAATGATCAATAAATGTGATCTTGCTCAAGGAGGAATCACAAAGCAGATTTTTTATCAATTATTCTCTAATTTAGACCAAAGCATAATGAACCCTGCTGAATTCGAGCAGTGGAAAGAAAATGTGCTCAATAGAGTTAGAGAAAGGATTCAAGAGAAAAACCTCAGCATTTGGCAAACCTTTGAAGCATTTGATAGCAATAAGGATGGGATTATTTCTGCTTCTGAATTTAAAGAAACATTTAAAATAATGAGACTTGGGCTGAGAGATGATGAAATTGATAAGATCTATACATATTTCGACCCAAGAGGGATTGGAATGATTGACTACAGGACTTTTTGTGACATAATACACCAGAAATATTTAATTCCGGTTGAATTTAATCCAGCAGCTATTTTTATCAGAGTTGGAAATATTATCAAAGACAGTCAAGTCACTCTGGTTCATGCGTTTCGAGTTTTTGACGAAAACAGAGACAACCAAATTTCCATGCAAGAATTTTTCAAAGTCTTCCAAAAAATGAATTTAGGATTAACTCTCAAAGAAATTGAGTGTTTGTGGGATTATTTGCCAAAGAATCCAAGAGGCTACTTGGATTACCAAGGATTTTGTGATGCCATGGAAGGAAATTTTGATCATCGCAATTATATATCGCGTAACACTAATGATAGAGCATATATCGACCCAAACCCAATGCCACCTCTATCAGTTTTAAGAGAACACATCCAATCCCAGCTTCAATACAAGGGTACCACAATTGGTGCCTATTTTAGAGCATTTGACCATGATATCAATGGCCAGCTGAGTATTGAGGAGTTTAGATCAGCTTTACGGCATTTAAATTTGGATTTGAAGACACAGGATATTGAAGCCTTAGTAGCGGCTGCAGATCTTAACAAAGATGGTATGATATCGTTGCATGAATTTATTGAGTTTATTCAGCCGACAGGTAATTCTATAAATGTTTTTAAAAGAATGATGAAAACAAGTGGAATTTCGCCTTATGATATGTTTCAGATGTTTGACATAAATAAGGATGGGGTTGTTTCACTTGACGAATTCAAAAAAATCTGCTCAGGATTCAAATTAGCCGCCACAAGTCTTGAAATTGAGCAGATTTTCAACGAAATTGACAATAATAAAGATTACTTAATAAGTTACAATGAGTTTTTGGAGGCACTCAACAATCAAACTTATATTCCACAAGCGCCAGAAAAAGGAAAATATAGAGTAAACACTCCACAAAGAAGCAATATTTTGGAAGTTGTGGTGAAAGCAATTAAATCCAGTGGCATCAGTTTATACGACGCTTTTAAAGTATTTGACACAGATAATGATGGCTATATATCAAAACAAGAGTTCTCAAGGGTTTTTCGTCAAATGAAATTTGATATCAGCGATGATGAACTAGAAGCACTTTTATCAATTATTGATACTTCAGGTGATGATAGAATTTCTTATAATGAGTTTTTAGAACTATTTAGGAAATATGACTCAAATTTTGATTGCCAGGCATATACAAGAAATAGCCAAAGAAGCGTTTCAGATTTATTTAAAGCAATGGATCAATATATGGACGCAAATAGTATGCCATTTATTAAGGTTTATACTCAGATTTTTGACAGAAATAAAGATTGCTTGATATCGAAGGATGAAACTGTGAAAGGGTTTAATAAGATGCTGAATTATCCGCTATCAAATAGTGAAAGTGCTGAACTGGTAAGAGAATTATTTCCACAAGGGCAAGTGAAAATTGATTATGATTCATTAAAACATGCGTATCATAATTACTGCCAATAAGCAGAGTATAATTAATTATGAAAAATCTTATAAATTAATTTAACATAGAAATAGCTTATGAGATCAAATTCTTTGAGCATCAAGATCATATCATTGTGAGAAAATTATAAGAATTGCAAAAATAGTTAATAGTTTAATTTTTAAAAGAGTATATAATTTAAATGTATTAACTTAGCACAGCTAAATTACACAGGATTTTCAAACGAGTAATAAATTTTCCGATGAGGAGTCAACAAACGATTGTTTGGTGTCAGCGTCCTCATTGGCTCAGGAGAAGTCACTTTTATTGTTTCAGGCAGTCTAAGAAAAGATTTAAACTCTTCCCCTACTGACTTATCTGCAATTGGCTGCGAGCGAACAATATATTCCACCAGTCTCTGTGTTATCTTATAAAAATGATCTCTTTTAGACCTCGTGCTTCCTTTGTCATTATTTGTGCTTGAAAACGTTTTTTGAATCGCTCCAAGCTGCACAGCAAGCAGCTTCATCTGCTTATGAACCGATTCTATAGAAACTGACAAACTTTTAACACTTTCTACAGTCGCTTTTTCATCAAGGCTCTTAACAACTTCATCTTTATCAATTTTATAAGAAAGTGTCGCATTAAGCTCAACGATTTGGTCTTTTATCATTTTTCTATCATCTACATCATTTCTCTTTTTAGTATAAAAATCCCAAATCTCAGTCAGCTGATTTTGAAGCTTTTTCATTCCTTTGTCTCTTTCCTCGTCTTGATATGCGATGAATTTTATTTTTTCCAATAAGTCGTCGATTTTTTGTTCTAAATCTACATGCTTTGTGATTGATTTGACTTTGTTTGTTAAATCTCTGACGTCAACTTTTGACGCTTTTTGGAGGATGATTTCGTCAAGTCTACTTAAAGCAGTTTCTTGTTCTTGCTGGATTCTATTGAACTTTTCTAAATCAATGGCGAAATTTGTTAATCGTGGATAAGTTTCAGATTGGAGTTTGCAGAAATCAGCAATTGTGGCTTTGTAGGAAAGTTCTTTTAGAACTTCATCCATTTCTTCTCTTTTGACTTTTGTTGATAATTCTTGGGAAGTTTCATATATGAGCTGCTTTAAATTGGCTGCAGATTTTTCCAGCTGCTCTGAAATCTTTTTATTTGTGAATTCTATTAGATTGCATCTATCAGTTAAAGCCTCGTTAATTTCATTGACTTTTTCAGTTTTTGCATAGCCATGAAAAAGTTCATTAACAAGATTCTGAATGCGGGACATTTCTTTTTTAAGTTCGCTTTTGTCTAGAAATGTTGCGTACATTTCAGCAGTTATAGTTTTGATATTATTTTGTGTTTTTATAAGTTCTTCAGCAGTTGCCATTGTTCTCAGTTCAGCAGCCAATTGCTGAGCATAAGACAGTGGGCACATTGTGTGGAGCTCTTTCTCAACCTTAAATAAATCTGATTGATAAGCTCTGTATTTGAGATCGTTAGAAACATCATCTATTGAAACGCGCAACCTTTGAATATCTTCAAAGCAGGCTTTGTACTTATGCTGAAGTTCTCTGACTTCATGTTGAGTATTATTGTTAGTTTTCACGAATTCCATAAGCTCAGTTCGGTTCCTTTTATATCGTCTCTCAATTTCTTCTTTTATGCAGCTTACTGTGAGAGTATCTGAAAGCCATTCGTCAATGTGTGATTTAATGAAATCAGAGAGATAATTTTGAAAACTGCCACCATTCAATTCGTTGGAAAGGTTGGTTAGTTTGGTTTCTAACAGATCAAGCCTTCTCTCCATATACAATTAAAATATTGAGTTTATTTGTTGACGAATTATTTTAAATAAAATGTTGGAATTTGAAATTAGAAATTTTATTTATGAGCTTTTAGATAATAACTTGAAGAAATTACGGATTAGATGAGATCTAATTAAAGTCAATAAATTATATGAAAACTTATATATTTGCAGCAATAATGCAGATTATAATAATTTTTTGTATTTCTCCTGATTCTTGGAGTGTTAATATACCATAAATAATAAAGTAAAAATTTCATATTATCAGATTCTAAATAGATTTCAGCATATCTGCTATTTTTAAATAATTCTCAAATAATAATTATATGAAGATTTTCATCAAAAGCGAAAATAATCGTACACTTGAGTTCAAAGTAGAACCAAATTGCAGCATAGGTTACATAAAAACAATGATAGAAAGCCATTTAGGAATTCCTGCCCAAGACCAAATCCTTAAATTTGTTCTGAACGATTCTGAGCTGATATTAGATGATGAATACAATTTAGAATTCTATGGAATTGCCACTCATTCATGCCTCTGCTTGAAGCTTCCTAATGAAAGAAGAATACAAAGCCAAGCACTCAATGGAACTAGAATAACACCAGTGATCGAAAACATCAGAAGTCAGTCATTTAATGTCTTTTCTACAGTAGATCCTTTAGAAGGATTTTTCAACCTTTGCAAATCTGGAAACTATCGTGAAATTGCAAGGGAACTTGAATATAACCAAGAATTAGCCATGACTTATAGCTCTGAAGGGTGGACTGCTATACATTACGCAGCATATAACAATTATACACAACTTATGGAGCTGCTTTTTGGGTATAAAATAAATGTAAATCAATTAACACGTGACGGAAATTGGGCTGCTCTGCATTTGAGCTGCATAAAAGGACACCTAGCGGCTACTGATTTATTATTGAGACATAAGCATATAATTATAGATAACGAGACAGATGCCAATTCAACCCCTCTGCATTGTGCTTGCTTATGTGGCAGCTTGGAAATTGTTGACCTACTTCTGCAAGCCAAAGCGAATTATTCTATTGAAAATAAAATGGGACAGCTTCCTGTTGAAGTTACAGTCAATAAAAATATCAAGGATTTATTATGCAAATATATGGGAGATACTTCTGATTTGCCAGAAACATTTGAAGGATATCTAAGTATTCCAAAATTAATTGGAAGCAAAAAAGTATGGGCTGTTTTAAAGCCATTAGAAGGAGAATTGTGCTTATTCGCAAATAAAGATAAATGCAGAGATTCTTTGGCAGCCAAAGTATATCAATTAAACGAAGCTCAAGAAATCAAAAGGTGCAAAGATAAATTCAATAAAAAAGATGGGTTTAGGTTTCAGATATCGATGAAAATGGGAAAGCCGAATTATTTTATTGTAGAATCAGAAGAGGCTGCAAATGTGTGAGTTAGGAATATTTTTGGAGCACTTTTGTATAGGCAAAATAGATCGAAGACTTATAATAGCAAATATGAGTCTGCATTAGGAGACTTTTCAACGATAGGTAATGTAGGGTATGATGATTTTGATATAGTTCAACAAATTGGCACTGGTAGTTTCGGAGTCGTTTATTTAGCTAAGAAAAAAAATACTGAAGAGACTTATGCGTTAAAAGCAATGCTCAAAGAGAAATTAATAAGACAAGGATATACAAAGTACGCGATTGCTGAAGTACATGTTTTAAGCCTTGCTGATTTTCCATTTATTATTAAGCTACATTATTCTTTCCAAACTGCAAGAATGTTGTATCTAGCATTAGATTACTGTCAGAATGGCTCTCTCAGTGATTTATTGCAAAAAGTAAACTATCTGCCAGAAAGGTATGCAAAAATTTATATAGCTG
>CATKHM010000973.1:0-12259 GCA_949751825.1 Blepharisma undulans | reverse complement strand
TCTTCCGATCTCAACAATGGCCTATAGGCACTAAACAGTTTCCTTGGTGATTCAAGGATTTTTGACTTTTGCAAATAATGAAAAAATTACTATGACTAACAATGTAAAACTTGTATGTGAAAACTTGAATAAAGCTTCCCAAAACTGTTTCTCGTTGTGGTATAATTTATCTTTCTGATTGAGTTTGATCAGGTTGTGAACCTATAATTGCTACCTGGTCAAAAATCAATCACTATGAGAAATTCAAAAATTAAAAACTTGTCAAAGATGAAAGGTCATTATAAATCTCTACAAAGAAGAAAATAAGCTATTTTCAGTAATGGCTCAAAATTCTGCAGTGCAAGTCTCAAACTTAATTACACTGTTAGCAGTTCTGTTAAATTAGTTTTCTGATGGTGATTAAAACCCGTTCAGTATAATATTTATTTCTTATATGAGATGATTTAGACCCTTGATGCTATGTTTGAGTCAGAAGACAGACATAAATTCCATCATTATTTGTTAGAAGCTCTTTATGGCAAAAATCCGCTCAAGCTTCAGATCCTACCAATCTCGACCTTTACAACAATTTATAGACAGAGTCAGAGCCAATATGCATATTGTGCTATTTTTCAGTAAAATTGGTGACAAGTTCAGAGAAAGATTCAGTAAATTCTCTCTATTTTAACACAATCAATGGCTCTTGCTATGGCTGAAAGAAGCATTTAAGTGTCTCAAAACGCTTCATATATGGCTTTACGATCCAAGCAACTCAAGAGATTAAAGCAAACTTAGAAGCTTACATGGAAAGCCTCAATATAGTTACTGATGTCTGCACCCTCTACTATAACAAGATGAAAGACATGCCTATGCTACTCTTCTTCGACAATTTCAAAGAAAAGACAAGCATAATAAGGATTGAGAACTGGAAGAAGAAGCCTTGAAATTCTATGCAGCTAGAAAGCGTATTCCTAAGAATAGATTAAACAGTTATAGTCGCTTGCAATGAAAACTCAAAATCTGTGAACGTGGTTTTTTCGAAGTTGCTATTGGATATTTATTGAGAATTTCGCATGCCAGAGGAAACATGTTTCTTACTAGTGTCGATGGTTCGGGTGTACAGTCTTTAACAAGATTGGCTGGATTCATCAAAAAAGCATTTAGCTCATCAAATTCAGTTAACCAGAATTTATAACCAAAAGGCTTTTTCGCTGATTTATTGCAGCTATAAAATTGGTCAGGCTATGAAGAGAGAGAACATTTTTATCTTGGCTGACTGTGAAATCAAGCAGAAATTTTTTGGAATTCATCGATTCTTTCTACTGGCGATCTTGTAGGATTTTGCCAAAAAAGACAGAGAAATATCCTAGATGATATGAGAACTCTTTATGGCAAAGAAAACCTCAAGCTCCTGATCTTACAAATCTCGACCTTTATAGCTGCTTCATAAGCAGAGTAGAGCCAATTTGTGTTGGAGTCCAGTTAATAATGGCTGGAGAAGGATTCAGAATTATTCATATCTGACTTCACAATCCATGCAACTCAAGAGATCAAAGCAAACTTAGAAGCTAACATGGAGAATGTCACAATATAGTAGCTGATGTCATCACCCTCTACTATAGCAAGATGAGAAGATATGCCTATATGAATTATATTTAATAATCTATATTAAAATAAAACAGAATCTTATTAAGCCTTGCCTAAACTAATCAATCTTTTTTCATTCAGATCAAACTTGTAGTAGAATACAGGACCATAACTACATCCGATATACACTCCTCCTTTATTATATGTGCAATACACTTGAACAGCATCATAGATTGTTGATTGTGCAATTCGACTCCAAGCAGTGTCACTTCCAGTTTCGCTTTCATATATTCATCCATTCTCACATTCAATCAAATACAGTCTCTCTCCACTTATCAGGATCTTTCTTTTCATTTCTGCAAACTCATAAGGAATTGTAGAGTAAGAGTCAATGTCAATTGAATATAATAAAAGATTTATATTATAATATCCAGAAATCAAAATATTCCCATTAAATATTATACTATTGCAATCAAAATCAGGTTGTGGCATTGGAGATAATTCTCTTCATCGATTTTCAACCAAATCAAATCTACGAGATAGAGTTAAACTTTTATGATCATAACGTCCTCCAAAGCAATAAACATTTTGATTGAAATAGATAGCTGATGAGCATTCGCAAGGAGTTCCAGATGGAAGAATTTCAAAAAAACAATTTTCATCGATCAACAATGTAATCCCTGAAACTGGAATGTTGCCATAGCAGAAAAATTTACTATTTGGAAGTTGAGTTATGCAAGTACAGCAGCTTAAGACTTCTGGAGCTTGCAAGATTTTCTCTTCTTTGCTTTCGCTTTCAGTGTCATAAACACATAAAGCAGTAAAAGTATTATTTTCTCATATAATATTATAAAGAATAGGACTTGGACGAAAAGGGTTGGGAACTGGCTGAATAGGAATTATAGGACTTTGAGTGAATTCTATTTTCTCTAATTTGAAATTACTTTGAGAGATTTTCATTTTGCCTTTGACTTCTTCTTTTCCTTCTTCAAATCATTTTGAATCCTTACTGTTCTCATTTATTATGCTCTCCAAACGACTTGTTTCTGCTTCCCTATAAATATTTTTTGCTCTATTGTATCAATCTGGGTTGGTTTTGATTATCGTACTTACCTTTTCAACAGCTTCTTCAGGGTGCAAACTCAATAGTCTCAAAATTGGATCTTGCTCTGATTTTAATATTTTCTCAGTTTTTGCGATGGTAGTAGAAATATGTTCAAGTTCGGCAGAGCAAGTATCGATCTCTTTTATAAGCTCTTTCAAGTCATTTTCCAACTCCCCAAAATGATGACCATAGGACACTTGCATCTTTTCCTTTTGTTCTTGATAGCTGGAATTGACTTTTGCAAGGAATTCGAGAAGTGCTTCTTTTGTGCCTTCACAAGCCTCTACAAAAATAGGCTCAAATGAGTAATTTCTATCAGGCAACATTAAATGCTTTTTGTAATGCTCTTCGCAGCTGTAAATTTCAGAAGAAATGCATTTGTCTGCATATTCAACATCAAGCATGCAGTCTGGATCGAAGCATCGCTTGTCAACCATATTTATTATAATGTTGATGCATAGATGTGAACTAATCTTACAAAAGCTCTTTCTTTAATTATCCATAGTCAAAAAATTTCATCTTTAGTGTTTGATAAGTCTCAAATATAGAGCATGATATATATCCTTCGAATTCTAAATTCTCTCTTTATTAATTAATTTGAAATAAAGCAAATTTCATGCATGCTTATCATCAATATAATCTAGCAGTCATGGTTGACTTCAAATTTAATAATTTATTTCTTTTATCTATAGGAATTACATTTTAATTTAAATTTTATCCTTATTAAATTTGCCCAAATCAATCAATCTTTTTTCATTCAGATCAAATTTGTAGTAGTGTGCATTGCATCCAATATACACTCCTCCTTTATTATATGTGCAATACACTTGAACAGGAGGATCAGTTGTTGATTCTGCAATCCTTTTCCAAGCAGTGTCACTTCCAGTTTCACTTTCATATATTGATCCATTGTAGCATTCAATCAAATACAGTCTCTCTCCGCTTATCAGGATCTTTCTTCTGTCTTCTGCAAATTCATAAGGAATTGTAGAGTAAGAGTCAATGTCAATTGAATATAATGAAAGCTTTCTATTAAAGTATCCAGAAATCAAAATATTCCCATTAAATATTATACTATTGCAATAGGAATCAGGCTGTGGCATTGGAGTTAACTTTTTTCACTGATTTTGAACAAAATCAAATCTACCATCTGCTCCTCCAAAGCAATAAACACTTTGGTTGAAATAGATAGCTGATGAATTATAGCAAGGAGTTCCAGATGGCAGAACTTCAATTTCATAATTCTCATCAATTAGCAATGTAATCCCTGAAGCTGGATATCTTCCATAACAGAATAATTTACCATTTGGAAGTTGAGTTATGCAAGTACCATCGCTTAAGACTTCTGGAGTTTGCAACTTTTTCTTTTTTTTGTTTTCACTTTCAGTGTCATAAATATATAAAGCAGTTCCTGACCTTTTTTCTTTAATATTATAAACAATTGGTTTTGGAATTGTAGGGCTTTGACTGGGATCTATTTTCTCTAATTTGAGATTACTTTGAGGGATTTTCATTTTGCCTTTGACTTCTACTTTTTCTTCTTCAAATCCTTTTGAATCCTTGCTGTTCTCATTTATTATAAAAAATAGATGGAATAAGAAATCAAACGCTTGTCTCCATATTATTTAAATTTATTATGCTCTCTAAATGGGTTGTTTCTGATTCCCTATAAACCACTTTTGCTCTATTGTATCAATCTGGGTTGGTTTTGATTATCGTGCATACCTTTTCAACAGCTTCTTCAGGGTGCAAACTCAATAGTCTCAAAATTGGATTTTGCTCTGATTTTAATATTTTCTCAGTTTTTGCGATGGTAGTAGAAATATGCTCAAGTTCGGCAGAGCAAGTATCGATCTCTTTTATAAGCTCTTTCAAGTCATTTTCTGACTCACCAAGATGATGACCATAGGACGCTTGCATCTTTTCCTTTTGTTCTTGATAGCTGGAATTGACTTTTGCAAGGAATTCGAGAAGAGCTTCTTTTGTACCTTCACAAGGCTCTACAAAAATAGGCTCAAATGAGTAATTTCTATCAGGCAACATTAAATGCTTTTTGTAATGCTCTTCGCAGCAGTAAATTTCTGAAGAAGTGCATTTGTCTGCATATTCAACATCAAGCATGCAGCCTGGATCAAAACATCGTTTGTCAACCATATATTTATTATAATGATGATGCATAGATGTGAACTAATCTTACAAAAGCTCTTTCTTTAATTATCCATGCCAAAAAATTTCATCTTGATTGTTTGATAAGTCTCAAATAGGGAAAAAAGAATTTTCTTGACATATTTCCATATCTCTCATAATATTAATTATTCTATTTCGACATAAAACTGAAAGAAAAACTCAGATCAAAACCTTACAAAATTACTTAACCTTAAGCAATGCACAACAGATAAAGAAACTAAATATTCTATAGTTTAAAATGGACAGTTGTCTTTCAGTAAAGGCTAGAGGTGGTCGTTTGTTGAAGTTTCTTGCTCCCAACAGGGCTCAGATCTTTGATCCATTTGGAAATCTAATGAGTAACGATGCAGAGATATTTTATTCAGGGATGGAATGCTCAAAAGCCCTGAAACTTTTGGAAAAGGGAAACTCATTTTTGATTACTTTTGCAAAAAGTCCACAAGGGCAGCATTGCGTGGTAATAGGACCTTATGGAATCAAAGGAGGAGGGTGTGCTCTTTCAATATCTAAGGAAAAAGCAAAAAACAAAAGAGAAGCCAAAAAAAATAAATCTCAAGGTAAACTTATCCAGTATACAGAAAGCATTCAAAGCCCTGATGAGAATAGGTGACCGATTTTTTGTAAGGAATCAAAAGGATTTGAAGAAGGGAAAGAAGAAGTCAAAAGTGAAATGAAAATCCCTCAAAGTAATCTCAAAGGAGAGAAAATAGGATCCACTCAAAGTTTTAAAATTCCTATTCAGCCAGTTCCCAACCCTTTTCGTCCAAAGGCAATTGTTTATAATCTTATTAGAGAAAATGATAGAACTACTACTTTATGTACTTACGACACTGAAAGTGAAAGCAGAGAAAAGAAAATCTTGCACACTCCAGAAGTCTTAGACAAAGGTACTTGCATAACTCAACTTCCAAATGGCAAATTATTCTGTTATGGTAAAGATTACCCACCTTCAGGGATAACATTGTTGATCGATGAGAATTGTTTTGTTGAAGTTCTGCCATCTGGAACTCCTTGCTGCTACTCATCAGCTATCTATTTCAACCAAAGTGTCTATTGCTTTGGAGGGATTAGTAATGGTAATTTAACTCTATCTCGTAGATTTGATTTGGCTGGAAACGGATGAAGAGAATTAATTCCAATTCCAATGCCACAGCCTGATTCCTCTTGCAATACCATAATATTTAATGGGAATTTTTTGATTTCTGGATACTGAAATAGAAATCTTTTATTGTACTCAATTGACCTTGACTCATACTCTACAATTCCTTATGATTTTGCAGAGTGTGTAAGAAAGATCCTGATAAGTGGAGAGAGACTGTATTTGATTGAATGCTCCAATCGATCAATATATGAAAGCGAAACTGAAAGTTGCATTGCTTGGAGGCGAATTGCACAATCAGAAATCAATTATGCTTATCAAGTGCATTGTGCATATAATAAAGGAGGAATGTATATTGGGTGTGCTGCTTATGAGGATGTCCGCTACTACAAGTTTGATCTAAATGCAAAATGATTGCTTCCTAAAAGCGAAGTTTGATAAGATTCTGTTTATTTTAATAGATTATTTTATGTAATTCCTATAATCAAGAAATAAATCTTAAATATATTTGAAAGACAATCAGTACTCCTAATAGGTTCTGTAGATGTGAAATTTGCGTATTTTTTACCAAACCAATTAATCCTTAGATGAAAAATACTGAGAGAAAGGGTTGATTTTATTGCAAAAATAGACCTAAATTAATCGATGATAAAGTTCGAAGAAGCAGAAGCAATAGCAAGCAAGATGATTTTTTCGAAGTTAAGAGCATTGATGAAATTTAAAGAAATTTAAAATCATAAAAGAAGCACTTGAAGACTGGAAATTATACAAAAACAAAGTTTAATTAGGTAGTCAGGCATGTCTCTATAATAATGGACTAATGCAATAAAATAAGTCATCATCATCAATCTTCGACTGAATATTTAAAAAAAGTTGGAAAGAGGTATATCAAAACATTTCATCAATAAATCTCAAATATAGACCTTGATAAAATAATCCTCCTCAAATTCTAGATTTCCTCAAGGATTAATTAGTTTGGCAAAAAATGCAATTTCATGCATGCTCATCATTTACAAAACCTAATAGGAACACTGATTGTCTTTCAAATAGATAAGTTTTATTTCTTGATTTATAGGAATTATATGTAATAATCTATATTAAAATAAATTGAATCTTATTAAGCTTTGCCTAAATCAAGCAATCCTTTTGTATTCAGATCAAACTTGTAGTAGTGAATATCATCATCATAATCACCAATTCCAATATACACTCCTCCTTTGTTATATACACAATAAACTTGATCAGCATAATTTATTGTTGATTGTGCAATTCGTCTCCAAGCAGTGTCACTTCCAATTTCGCTTTCATGTATTGATCCTTCACATTCAATCAAATACAGTCTCTCTGCATTTATCAGAATCTTTCTTTTTCTATATGCAAATTCATAAGGAATTGTAGAGTAAGAGTCAATCTCAATTGAATATAATAAAAGTTTTCTATTAATCTTTCCAGAAATCAAAATATTCCCATTAAATATTATACTATTGCAACATTCATCACGTCGTGGCATTGGAGTTAATTCTTTTCATCGATTTTGAACCAAATCAAATCTACGTGATAGAGTTAATTTATTATTTACAAATCCTCCAAAGCAATAAACATTTTTGTTGAAATAGATAGCTGATGAGTCTGAGATAGGAGTTCCAGACGGCAGAACTTCAACAAAACAATTCTCATCGATCAGCAATGTTATCCCTGAAGGTGGGTAATCTTTACCATAACAGAATAATTTCCCATTTGGAAGTTGAGTTATGCAAGTAGTGTCGTCTAAAACTTCTGGAGTTTGCAAGATTTTCTTCTCTTTGCTTTCACTTTCAGTGTCGTAAATGCATAAAGTAGTAGTTCTATAATTTTTATGTTTAATATTATAAACATATGGCTTTGGATAAAAAGAGTCGAGATCTTGCTGAATAGGAGTTTTAGGACTTGCTCTGACTTCTATTTTCTCTACTTTGAGATTACTTTGAGGGATTTTCATTTGGCTTTTGAATTCTTCCAGAATGTAATTTTCAGAACTTTGAATGCTTTCTGTATTCTGGATAAGTTTACCTTGAGATTTATTTATTTTGACTTCTGGTATTTTTTTTGCTTTTTCCTTAGATCTTGAAAGAGCACACCCTCCTCCTTTGATTCCATAAGGCCCTATTACGACACAATGCTGTCCTTGTGGACTTTTTGCAAAATTAATCAAAAATGAGTTTCCCTTTTCCAAAAGTTCCAGGGCTTTTGAGCATTCTATCCCTGAATAAATTATCTCTGCATCGTTACTCATAAGATTTCCAAATAGATCAAAGATCTGAGCCCTCTTGGGAGCAAGAAACTTCAACAAACGACCACCTCTAGCCTTTGCTGAAAGACAACTGTCCATTTTAAACTATACAATATTTAGTTTGTTTATCTGTTGTGCATTGTTTAAGCTTAGGTATTTTTATAAGGCTTTGATTTGAATTTTACCTTCAATTTTATCAAAATTTTCATTTTAGTCCCATATTCATAGCTATTTTCACTACATAATAATTCTGAATTGATATTATTTAAGGTATTTCAGCCAATCTTTTTGTACCCAAATTAAACTTGAAACATTTTACCATACCTATTTTAGATTGAGAATCTCAAAAAGCTATTCCAATATACACTCCTCCTTTATTATATGTACAATACACATGAGGAGCATAATTGATTGTTGATTGTGCAATTCGTCTCCAAGCAGTGTCACTTCCAGTTTCGCTTTCATATATTCATCCATTCTGAAATTCAATCAAATACAGTCTCTCTGCATTTATCAGGATCTTTCTTTTGGTTTCTGCAAAATCATAAGGAATTGATGTAAATGAGTTCGCACTAATTGAATATCGCAGAAGCTTTTTATTCAAGAATCCAGAAATCAAAATATTTTCATTAAATATTATACTATTGCAAGAGGAATCAGGTTGTGGCATTGGAGTTAGTTCTCTTCATCGATTTTCAACCAAATCAAATCTACGAGATAGAGTTAATCTTGTATTACCATCTTCTCCTCCAAAGCAATAAACATTTTGGATGAAAAAGATAGCTGATGAGCATCCACAAGGAGTTCCAGATGGCAGAACTTCAACTAAACAATTCTCATCGATCAACAATGCAATCCCTGAAATTGGATTTCTTTTGCCATAACAGAACAATTTCCCATTTGGAAGTTGAGCAATGCAAGTATATCAGTCTAAGATTTCTGGAGTTTGCAAGATTTTCTTTTCTTTGCTTTCGCTTTCAGTGTCGTAAATATATAAAGTAGTATTAGTACTTTCATTTTTAAAATTATAAACAATTGGTTTTGGATTAAAAGAGTTGGGAACTGGCTGAATAGGAACTTTAGGATTTTGAGTGGGTTCTATTTTCTCTGCTTTGAGATTACTTTGAGAGATTATTATTTCATCTTGGACTTTTTCTTTTCATTCTTGAGATCCTTTTTAATCCTTACTGTTCTCATTTATTATGCTGTTTAAACGATATGCTTTAGCTTCTTCATAAAGCATTTTTGCGTTATTATATCAATTTGGACTGGCTGGAATTATCGTATTTACTTTCTCAATAGCTTCTTCAGGGTGTAAACTCAATAGTTTTAAAACTGGGTCTATCTCTGATTTCAATATTTTCTCAGTTTGAGTAATGGCAGCGAAAAACTGGTTTAGTTTGGCTGAATAGGTATCGATCTCCTTTATAAGCTTTCTTAATCCATTTTCCGTGTCGAAAAGATGATGGCCAAAGGAAATCAGTATTTTTTCTTTTTGTTGTTGATAGCTTGAATCGGTTTTTGTGAGAAACTTGAGAACTGCTTCTTTTGTGCCTTCATAAGGCTCTTCAAAAATAGTTTCCAGTAAGTGAGTTCTATTAGGCAATCGTAAATGCTTCGTGAAATGCTTTTCGCAGCAGTAAATTCTCATTGAGGTGCATTGACATACATACTCCACGGCAAGCATGCAACCTGTCTCGAAGCATTGCTTGGTTATATTTTTATTGTCATCCTTATCTGTCATTTTCTGAAGATTTTCACTCAGTTCGCTAAGCACCATTGTTCTATTGTGCCAATCTGGATTGGATGGGAATATTAGCATTACTTTTTCAACTGCTTCTTCAGGGTGCAACCTCAATAGTTCTAAGATTTGATCTTGCTCTGATTTTAATATTTTTTCAGCCTTAGCAATATTGTTGAAAGATTGATTCAACTTGGCTGAATAATTATCAATCTCTTTTATTAGCTTTATTAAGTCAATTTCCGATTCCAAAAGATGATTTTCCAAGGAATCTAGTATATTTTTCTTTTGCTGTTGATAGCTGGAATCGACTTTTGTAAGAAATTCTAGTATGGCTTCTTTTGTACCCTCACAAGGCTCTATAAAAATAGATTCCAATGCGTGATTTCTATTGGGCAATCTCAAATGCTTTTTGAAATGCTCCTCACAGCTATAAATTCCTGTAGAAGTGCATTGACATATACCCTCGACAGGAAGCATGCAGCCAGGCTCAAAACATTGCTTATCCACCATGTATTTATTATTATGTTAAGCACATAAGTTTTGCTAATCATAAGGCATTATGGTTATTGCTTTCATGAATAAAGGCTGAAGAAGTTATTTAAGATTTTTAATTATAAGGTAATATGAAAGCAAATGTTTTATACTTTCTTGCTAAACTTGATTACAATTTAAATTCTACCTATGAAAATTCGGCAGTTCAGAAAAATCCAATCATAAAGCAATTTTCCTTTAAGTGTCAGAATTATTTCATAGGAAACACTTAGCAAAGATAAAGATGACATTAGGAATGAATTTTATTGCATCTTTATAATTATTCACCATTTCAATATACAGATAATTTCGATTATGAAGTAGCATTATGGCTTTTCTAAAGAATTTTCATTTATTAGGCTAGTAATTAATATAAATGATTCGGTTGTTTTGCAATTCTTTATTATGGAAGAATAGTAAGCCTTGCTATATGCATATTTAGCTTATATTTTTAAATTTTAATTCGGCTTTTGTTAAAATTTTTGAAAGGAAACAGTGTTGTGAAGACTTTCACTAAATTTATCCGAAAATTTGATTTTAGACCTTATTTTCATGATAATTTTATCATCAAGATGATCGCCATAGGAAGCTCATACCTTTTCTTTTTGTTCTTAATAACTATAAACAATATTTACAAGAAATTTGAGACCGCTTCTTATGGCTCTACAAAATAGGCCAAAATGTGTGAATTCTATCAGGCATCTTTAAATGCTTTTGGAAATGCTCTTCACAGAGCATCAGCATGCAATCTTGCTTGAAACATTGCCTGTCGAGCATGTACTTAATTTTCGGTCATTATAAAATAAGATTTATAAGAAGACTAAAAACAATACCAAAAGGAAAAGAAGATTTGTACAACTCGATCATAATAGCACTTGAAAGAAAACTGATAGAGTCCTGAGGAATTTTAAAGATGCAGACCACTGTCTTCTGGAGATGCAATAATCTACTATAGGAAAATCATTATTCAATATGAGGATCAGAAGAAGCATGCACAAAAGGGTTAATATCGAAGAATGAAAGCAAAATTTTTAGAGATATGTTCCTATGAGTGGAAATTGGAATAGACTATGATGCTTAGTTCGCAATCAAAAGAAGTGTTAGAAAAGTCAGGGCGACATATATTTAAAAACAATGATTTATCTGAGTTATTTTCGAAGTTTCAATCAAATTCCAACAATTCTATATATGGGGTAGAATTAAGTAAGAAAAACGAGACAGAAGGCCAAGGTATAATGTATCGTGATGGAAGGATCTGTGAAGGATATTGGAAGGCTGGCAAACTTCATGACATAGGCAGAAAAATCTATTTAAACGGAGCCATGTAAATAGGTGAAGATTTGAAGGAAAAAGTCAAGGCATAGGACGATTTATTGGAAATATAGGAGATAAGCTTGTTTATGAAAGAGACATTTTTAATGATAAGAAAGAAGGTTTCGGAGTAGCAACCTGTGGTAATGGCTCACGTCACGAAATTTTTGTAATGGTAAAAAGCATGGGCAAGGGAAATATGAATGGAGTAATTGATCTTATTATGAAGGAAGTTTTATAATGATAAAATTGAAAGGGGTAGGGAAATATGTGTATAGCAGTGAAAATAATACGAAGGAGAATGAAAAGTATAAAAATTTTTAAAAAAATAATTAGTTTTCAGCACCTATCAATTTTTAGGGTGTTAGGGTGTTAGGGTGTTAGGGTGTTAGGGTGTTAGGGTGTTAGGGTGTTAGGGTGTTAGGGTGTTAGGGTGTTAGGGTGTTA
>CATKHM010000972.1:0-12265 GCA_949751825.1 Blepharisma undulans | reverse complement strand
TTAATATTTTGGCCAACAAAATAAATGCAACTTCTGGAAACGTGACAGTGTATAAAATCGGAGATTTCCAGCCATATAGCAGCAAAATACTGGCTATTTATGAGCCGATTGTTTATGCAGATGGGAGTACTATAAAACCAGATGATTTAAGAAATATGAACAGTCAGTGTCCCTTTGCTGAAAAGCTAGTAAGAATATTTGTGAAAGGAAGAATTCTGACTTTTGGCATCTGTATTGGATTTGGTTTGATTTCTCTGGCCATTACTGCATATATCTGAAAAAAGTGGTGAAATATAAAAATAGAAAATCTTAAAGAAAGAAAAGAAATTTCTGTTGAAGACTATATTGTTGAGTTAACTATTGTAATTGAGTTTTTCCAGCTTGCAGGGATGGGACCTGATATCTCTCCAATTAGCAGCTTTTTAGCAAACATCAGCAATTCTTTTTCTTTTAATCTTGAAAATATCCTAAAACTGAGAAATGGATTATTTTGAATTGTGATAGATGGGGTTTATTCAGCTATTTTATTATGGCTTATACTGTGCCTAGTCGTTCTGTTCAGGCTGGATGAAAAATTTCCAACTTTATCAATTTTAAGATTTTTGGCTTGACTTGCAAATTATTTGATGCCTATTTTAGGCAACTTATGCTTTATCCCGTTTATTTCAATGTGCTTGAATGTTTTTGTATGTGATCACTCAATTGGAGATAATTTTACTGACAGTTTTCTTGCTCAAGATTGTTACTATTTTTGCTGAAAAGATGAGCATTTAATATATGCGATTTTTTCTTTCATCGCCCTCTTATGCTATGAGCCACTTGCAATATTTTGCAGACCTTTATGGCAAGAATTGCAGCATAGGCTTCATATAAATACATCTCCTTTATTTTTGATGGTTAAAACAGTTGCTCAAACAATTTTTATAGTCATGAATAAAACAATAAAAAGGGCTCAAAGTACAGTTCATGGAGCTTTATTTGCTATTTTGATGGCTGCATATATAGGGTTTGCATTTAGATTTAAGCCTTATAATTACCCAAGACTTTGCTGGTGACAAGCTTTAAGCTTAATTGGAGTATTGTGGCTTTCTTTATTTTCCACAATTTCATCAGTTGTTGAAGGAAATTATATAATTTATTTTGTTTTGGTTTGTTTGGGATGGATAGGAATAGCTCTTGTTGGGATTTATGTGCAAAGAAAAAAATATCCCTGCTTGTTATATAGAAAAAAAGGAGTAGATACAAGTCATTTATACAATTTTGCATTTGCTTTTGGCAAGCGTTCCAAAGTGGCTCTTTCGAAAATTGCACCAACTCGTCGAGCATCTGAAGATTGGCTATCAAATGACCCTGGAGTAGCAAAGCCAGTTATTAAATAATAAAATTCCGAAAATATATATTTTACAAAGATCAAATTACTAGTTTATAGTTCGGCTAAAATTTTATTCATTATTAAAAAATAAAAAAAATATTTTTTATCCTAAAAAATATTTAAACGTACAATGATAAATAATAAAATCAAAATTAATTTATTTAAAATCAAAAAATCAATTAACAAAAGTAGAAACATTTTATCTTTACCAATTCAAAGAATTATTTATGAAATCTATAAGATTTAAAAGATTAAAATGAAAAATAAATAACTAAATTAATATTACGGCCATGAGACATAGAGCCTGGCCATCTCTACTAAATCTTCTGATTCTTCTATTTCTCCATCGCAAAACTTCAGTTGATTTTCTTTAAGAAGTTCTTCTAACCAATAGTGCTTAGTAAATTCATTTTATTTTTCAAATATATCTCTTGATCCATAAATTTAATCCAAAATATGATAGAAAAATATTTAAGCTAAAGAGCTGCTAAATTAGTTGACAAATGAAGTATTATTCTGCATAGAAATACTGCTTTTGTCTATTTATATTTGAATTTTGATAAAGATTGATATAAAATAAAAATTGAAATAAAATTTCAAAAATGCTCATTAAAACTTGCTTCACAACTGAAACATCGTTTTCTTTGGATAAAATGAATAAAACCAAAAGTTCATGATTTTTTTATGATAGGTAAAAATGAATGTAAAATCAGTAAAAAAAACGAAAGGATTTTCCGGCATAGGATTTATTAAGGCTTGGTATATTTTAGTTATGCTGAATTTGGCCTCTTCAATCAGTATCCTTATTGCCCAAATCGATGAAAATAAAAACAGCCAAATTTGGATTGAAGAAGTAAAAAAACAATTTGAGTCAGCTGTTGAGTGGCACCAATGCAGCTATTCAGCGATTTCAGAGTGCCTACATATTTATCAAGATGCTTTGATAATTCTTGATTTGTCAGAAGATTTTCAAATGCAGTTTAACCTATCTCTGTTATGCAAAGAGAATAAGAAAATCCACTTAGTTCATCAGAAAAGGTATCAGTCTTATGATGATGAGTGAACCTATGGTATTGTACCATCAAAGTTAGCCCAATTAAATGCATATATTGCAGTTTTAGATTACTTTAACTGGGCTGACGGACTGCTTGTCACTGATGAAAACAATACAAATGCTAAACAAAAATTTTTAAATTATTCGCTTGATTTTGACTATTTAACTGTGGAATCATCAACAAATATCAAAATTTTGGTGAGCCGATTTATAAAGCCTTTGGGTGCAACAATATATTACATTTTAACGAATTCTGTCCTTTCACTAAAAATTCAAGAGGAATTAAAAATTCAAAAACTCCTATTAAAAGGAGATGGAATAATTTTAAATCAAAACAGTGGCTATGGATGCAGCATTGATGGAACAATAATTATTACATTAGAAGGGCAAGAATATGCAAATTCTCAAGAGGATTTTTTGTTTAATTCTACTGCAAATTTTTTAAATTTTTTATTAAGCAAAAAAGCAGAGCCATCAATAGCTGAAGAATTGCATTGCTTATTAAAGGAATATAATGAAAAAAATCAATTTTCTATTTTAAATATCAAGAACAGCAAAAGAGAAATTGTTGGATCAGTCAATAATGGAATAGTGTCTATTTTTAAAAATGTAACTTTTATTGGAAATACTCAAGTTGTCCCAAAATCAGATAAAAAAATTTTGCCTGTAACAATATCTGGCGGCACATACAGTCCTGGCTCCACAATAAAATTTGATTCCAATCTCTTTAATGGTGCTTATGTAGCATGAAAACTGATCAATGATGGCACATTGGGGATTTTAAAAAATTTTCAAATAAAACACTTTATTTTTGATTGTGGCCAAAACACATATGATGACAAGTTCACAACAGCTTGCTTTAGCAAAGATATAGATAAATTTGGCCTGGCCCACATATCAAGCTCTAACTCTTTGGTATCTTCTGAAGAGATGAAGCTCTTCAAGAGATTGAATTTGACAATTCCATGTGTAGGAGCAATCTCCAGTGACTCTTTTCTGAAATCTACTGCACTTTATCCGTTATACACAAGAATTATTACCTCAAATCGATATATTCTTGCACTGACTTCTCTTTTATTTAAAGCTTTAGGCTGAAACAAATTCTGTGTTTTATACACAAATGCTGGATCTTGGAGCACAGCATACTTAGACCTAATTGAAAGCGCAAAAAAATATAATTTAGAAATTCTGAATCCTGAAAATTCAAGGGCAATTTCTGAGGGTGTTAACAGAACAAGTATAAAAAATTACGTTAATTCCTTGCAATCGGTTATTAATACACAAGCAAGGCTTCTAGTTTTACTGTTAGGGCCACCTGATATATTTTATGTTATTGAAGAACTCTATGATTTGGGAATAAGAAAAGGAGATTTTGTTATATATGTCTTAACTGATAACCATTTAAGATGGTATTATTACGATTATATGTATCCTTATAAAATAAAAGAGGCTGGAGTACCTATGTTTGATATTTCCAGGACGGTTTGGGTCGGAAAAGTTGGAAAAATTGCTTATTCAAACATAGTTTCTATGTATAAAACAGTCCCAGCAGGGACTGGCTGCTATTATTATGATGCTGCTTACTCTATAGGAAATGCTTTGGATTATATGATAAACCAAGGGCTTGATTATGATGATCCTTATTTAATGAACTCAACATTGAGATCGCAGAAGTTTATTGGATGCACTGGAAAAGTTTCTTTTGATAAAAACAGCAATGATAGGATCAATGATATTTTTAATATTTTGGCCAACAAAATAAATGCAACTTCTGGAAACGTGACAGTGTATAAAATCGGAGATTTCCAGCCATATAGCAGCAAAATACTGGCTATTTATGAGCCGATTGTTTATGCAGATGGGAGCACTATAAAACCAGATGATTTAAGAAATATGAATAGTGAGTGTCCCTTCGCTGAAAAGTTGATAAGAACGTTTGTGAAAGGAAGAATTCTGACTTTTGGCATCTGTATTGGATTTGGTTTGATTTCTCTGGCTATTACTGCATATATCTGAAAAAAGTGGTGAAATATAAAAATAGACGATCTTAAAGAAAGAAAAGAAATTTCTGTTGAAGACTTTATTGTTGAGTTAACTATTGTAATTGAGTTTTTCCAGCTTGCAGGGATGGGGCCTGATATCTCTCCAATTAGCAGCTTCTTAGCGGATATAAGCAATTCATTTTCTTTTAATCTAGAAAATATCCTGAAACTGAGAAACGGAATGTTTTGAATTCTGATCGATGGTGTTTATGGAGCTATTTTATTATGACTTATGCTGTGCTTAGTTGTTCTGCTGAGGCTGGATGAGAAAATTCCAAGTATATCAATTTTAAGATTTTTAGCTTGAATTGCAAACTATTTGATGCCTATTTTAGGTAACTTATGCTTTATTCCGTTTATTTCAATGTGCCTAAACGTTTTTGTATGTGACCAATCTATTGGAGATAATTTTACTGATAGTTTTCTCGCTCAAGATTGCTACTATTTTTGCTGAAAAGATGAGCATTTAATATATGCGATTTTTTCTTTCATCGCCCTCTTATGTTATGAACCGCTTGCAATATTTTGCAGACCTTTATGGCAAGAATTGCAGCATAGACTTCATATACATACATCTCCTTTATTTTTGATGGTTAAAACAGTTGTCCAAACAATTTTTATAGTCATGAATAAAACAATAAAAAGGGCTCAAAGTACAGTTCATGGAGCTTTATTCGCTATTCTGATGATTGCATATATAGGGTTTGTATTTAGATTTAAGCCTTATAATTACCCAAGACTTTGCTGGTGACAAGCTTTAAGCTTAATTGGAGTATTGTTGCTTTCTTTATTTTCCACAATTTCATCAGTTGCTGGAGGAAATTATATAATTTATTTTGTTTTGGTTTGTTTGGGATGGGTAGGAATAGCTCTTGTTGGGATTTATGTGCAAAGAAAAAAATATCCCTGCTTGTTGTATAGAAAAAAAGGAGTAGATACAACTCATTTATACAATTTTGCATTTGCTTTTGGCAAGCGTTCCAAAGTGGCTCTTTCGAAAATTGCACCAACTCGTCGAGCACATGAAGATTGGCTATCAAATGACCCTGGAGTAATAAAGCCAGTTATTAAATAACAAAATTCTAAATTTTTCGAATAATAAATATATATGAAAAGCGGTTAAAAGAAATAAGTTTACCTCTATCTAAAAGTATATATCATAATTTAAAAAAAATTATTCAGAAGCAGCGGCAATGATGTAGAATCGAAATTAATTTATTTGAATATCAAAAATCATTTTTATAAAAAAGAATCACACTAAAAATTTATTTAAAACATCTTTTACTAAGAATTCGAATTTAGAATTCAATCATTGCTCTGAGTTCTTTTTCTGAAAGGTGGGATTAAAATCCTTAATCTTTTTTATGAAGTTACAGATGGCTTCAATTTTCTTGCAAGACCAAAAAATGAGATGATACTCAGAAATTAAAGTTCTTAAAAATTTATCAAATAAATCCTACGAAAATAATTCAGAAATAAATGTTCACAAAACAATAAACCTAGCTTTTCTATATAAGCCTAAGCTTTATAAAATCAATTTTGTCTTAAAAAAAACAAAAGCTTAGCCTTGCTTTCCATTTATTTTATTGGACAACTTGACCAAAAAATTGGGAATTTTTAAGATTTTAATACGTTTTGGCGTTCTGGAATAGCATTTGAGTGTTAATCTTATATCTTACTAGAGAAGCTATTGTTTTCTTGTGAATACAAATAATCATATCTAACTCAAAGAATATTTTGATCTTAGAGCTTAAAACATTATATAAAAGTTATTTATAAAATTTAGGAGCCTTAAAATTTTGATTTTGAAGGCAAAATTTTTATTTTTAACCCAAATATATAATAAAACAAGACGAAGCAATGAAAGAATAAATAATTAAATATTCCCTCTTAATCAGTGAAATAAAAAATTTTTAAAGATTAAAGAATTTATACCTGCAATTTTAGCAAATTTTGATAAATTTCTGCTTTTTGCTATCAAAAATCAAAAATATAATAAGAAATATTTTTTACTATAAATATCATGAGTTAAAAATTAATTTTATCAAAATTAAAAGTTTAATCGAACATAAATTAATAATAATTTAATTTACTCTTTTTAACAAATATTCAATGAGAACTTCAATATATTTAATTTTTTAACTTTTTAATTTAAGCTATCCATTTTAAAATAACAGCTCATAAAAATGAATTCAGTTACCGAAAATTTTTTCTATCTTTTTTGCATCATATTAAATACTTTTCTTTAAGGATTTTTTATTTTAAAGTTAATCTCTTTCATTTTCGTCCAAATATTTTTAATTCAATTAATTAAAAATATTGTCATTATGTACGACTTCTTATGCCGCTTTTTCTGGAGCCTTGCTTTATTATCCTTCGTTTTTCACTTATCAAATCCCCTAGAAATCATAGTTACGTATCAAGAATTCAGCAACTCAGACAACAATTCATGAAATAAAACTTCCGTTCTCAAACTCACTGAATCACTCCCTTCAGTAGATTTTCACGTCTGTGAATTTTCAGAGATTTCCAGCTGCATAGAAATTTTTGAAAATTCATTAATATTTCTTGATTTATCAATTGATTTAGATGCTCAATTTTACATCGCTCAAGTTTGCAAAAATAATTTTTTAATTCATTTGATTCTACAAGGCAGTTTTACATATACAAATGATTGAACTTTTTCGCTTTTACCGTCAAGAGATGAAGAAATGAATGCGTATTTGGCTGTTTTGGGGTATTTCGAATGGAAAGAAGGGGTTGTGTTTAACAATAAAGAAAGCTATGAGGAGCGAGAAAAAATGAGTGAATTTTCACCTGGGTTTAATTATTTGGAGGTGGAGGAAAATTCGAATATTGATGAATTAGTGAATAAGCTTGCTTTTCGGCTGGGAGCAACTCTTTATTATGTTTTTACAGATGAATCAGAGTCATTAAAAATACAAAAATCATTGAAAAACGCAAAACTTTTAACAGCTGGAAACGGAATTATTTTAAATCAAAAAAGTGGGTATAGGTGCAAAAGTGATGGATTTTTGATAATTACAGAGTTTGGGCAAGAGTTTGTGACTTCTTTAGAGGAGTACTATAACAATTCAATATTAAATGCGATTTCTTATATTTTAAATCAAGAAACTCAAGATTCCTCTTCGATAAAAGCAAATCTCAAAAATTACATTTGTGATAGCCAATTTTCTTTAGTTAATATCCAGAACAGCAAAAGAGTAATTGTTGGGTCAATCATAAATAATACTGCCATTATATCTAAAAATATAACATTCCCTGGAAATTCCATCATTATCCCAAAATCCACCAAAAAATTCATAAATTTAAGTATAAATGCAGGCCCCACAAATCCTAACTCGTCTCCTGTAACAGCTGGTGTCATTGGATCTCGTGGCGCTTATGTCGTCAAAGACAAAATCAACGAAGGAAGCAGCAATCTTCTTACAAATTTTCAACTTGAATTTTTTATATTTGACTGTGGAGCCACTATTTTTAACTCAACATTTGCTTACAATTGTTTTAACAAAGACAAAGATAAATTCGGAATAGCCCATATATCATCTCATGGCTCAGCAGTGGCAGTAGGAGCTTTATCTGTATTTAAACAGCTAAATTTAACTTTTCCTGTCGTGGGGACTACAAATTCTGATATTTCGTTAAATTCTACTGCAAAATATCCTATGTATACAAGAGTGGGATTGTCTACTTCTTATGGGTCTATTTTGACTGCAGTTTTGCTTAGGGCTATGGGATGACAAAAAGCAGCTTTATTAAGCCAGTCTGATAGCTGGGGGTCTCAAAGAGTTTATTATTTAAGCATGGGGGCTGCTTCTACTGATTTAGAAATTATAAACCCACAAAGCACATGGTATCTTCCACCGAATCTTGATAGAGAAGGCTTAAAAAACTATACACATATAATTCAAGAAATTATTGATAGTAAAGCGAGACTATTGATTTGGTCTATTACATATCCAATGAGCAACTATGTGTTAGAAATGTTCTATGATTTAGGCCTAAGAAGTGGCGATTTGGTGTGGTTTTCTACTTTTTCTGACCCTTTGACTAATTTTGGAAATAATGATACGTTCAGATACAAAAGGGTTGAGGTTGCAATTCCTATGATTGACCTTGAATTAGAAAATTGAGTAGGCGATATAGGAAAAGACGCTAAAAATAGAATTATTTCAACCTATAATCAACCTCCAAATGGTTTTTCTTGCAATTATGTAGATGGAGCTTATCTAATAGCTTATGCATTAGATTATATGATAAATAGAGGACAAGATTATACTGATCCTTATAAGCTGGAATCTATCATACGAAATCAGCAATTTCATGGGTGTACCGGAAGAGTTTCAATAGAAAAAGGAAGCAATGATCGTGCTATAGATGCCTTAGATATAGGTGTAAATCTGCTTAATTCTGATGGATCAATTGGAATTCAATATATCGGAAAATATATGCCGTATAGCACACAAGTGCTAAAATATTCTTCACCAATGGTTTATTCTGGTGGAACCACTATAAAACCTAGCGATTTGAGAAATGAAAACAGCAAATGCCCATTCCCTTACAAAAAAGTAAGAACTTTTGCAAGAGGAAGAGGGCTTCTTTTTGGCATCTGCTTCAGTGTCACTTTAATTACAATTCTCGCTACAATTATCATATGACGAAAATGGTGAAATATATCGATAGAAATGTTGACCAAAAAAGAAGAAATTTCAATTGAAGATTTTATTGTAGGGATTTCTATTGCTGTAGAATTTTTCCAATATGCAGCAATGGGACCTGATGTATCTATGGTAAGTTATACACTGGCTGACATTAGTGATGCATTTTCATTAGATTTAAATGATTTTTTGAAATTGAGAAATGGGGTGTTTTGAATAGTTGTGAATTTTGTTTTCGCAGGAATTGGGCTCTGAATAATTCTATGCTTAGCTGTCCTATTAAGACTTGACGAAAAATGGCATACAGTTTCAATATTTCATTATATCTCAATTTTAGCAGATTACGCAATGCCAATTTTAGGAAATTTGTGTTTTATTCCTTTTGTTTCTATATGTCTCGATATTTTTATATGTGATCAATCAATAGGTGATAATTTCACAGACAGTTTTTTATCGAAAGATTGTTATTATTTTTGCTGAAAAGATGATCATTTAGTATATGCCATAATATCATTTATTGCGTTGATTTTTTACGAGCCTTTAGCTGTGTTCTGTAGACCGCTTTGGCAAGAATTGCAACCAGCTCTCCATGTAAAAGCAATGCCACTATTTCTTATGATTAAAACAATTTTTCAAATTTCCTTAATTGTGATGAATAAAACAGTAAAAAGAGCTCAAGATATTACTCATGGAATTTTATTTATTATAGTGATGATTTTTTATATTATTTTTACATTTAAATTCAAGCCTTATAATTATGATAGATTTAGCTGATGGCAAGGACTGACACTGGTTGGGGTTGCTTGGTTAGCTTTTATATCAACATTGGGGCTGATAATTAGTGAAGGGTATACTCCTTTATTAATTGTTTTAATTTTGGGATGGGCTATTATAGCTGCAATTGGATTATATGTTCAGAAAAAGAAATATCCTAGTTTATTGTTTAGAAGAAAAGGCCAAGACACCTCAACTTTATTTAAATTTGCGTTTTCTTTTGGCAAAAATTCTAAATTGCATTTATCAAAAATATTTTCTACCCAAGATAAGAAAGCCAATCCAAAAAATTAAAATTCATAACTTTGATTAATTTGCTATTAATAAGGGTTTATGATATATGAAATTCTGAATTTTTATTAATTATAAAAATTAATAATTTCAGCCAAACTGCTAAAAAGTATCAATAATACAATTCCATCAAATCAAAGATGCTTAAATTCGGCATTTCTCATTCGATCCCAGGTTCATAAAAGAAATCCACCATTCGCTCCTTTTTTTGATAATTAAAAAAAAATCACAAATATTTTCAACATAATTTATTTTATGACTAAGCTGTTTAAGATTTCTATTTCATTTTATTTCAATCTTATCCTCACCCACCCTTTGAAATTTTTCCCAAAAGTCCAGATCCCTTTGCTGTTCTGGAATATTTTATAATTTTGAGATATAAATGCCAATTCCACTCATGATGCGCACACTTATCTGAAATCTGTCATTTTTGATAGCAATATTTCACTTATCTACCTCTCTCGAGGTAATAATTGCTTATGAAGACTCAAATTCTTCTATTTTGAGTGATAGTTCCCTTTTAGATCTAGCTAGCACCTTCCAGTATCGCATTGATTGACATAACTGCAAAATTTCCAATATTTCAGCTTGCTATGAAGAATTTTCTGATTCTTTGATTATTCTTGATTTATCAAGAGATCTAGACGTCCAATATTCCATTTCTCAGCTGTGCAAAACCCATTTTCTGGCCCATCTCGTTTTTCAGGACAATTTTCGCTACATAGACGACTGGACTTTTTCAGTTATTTCGTCAAAATATGACCAAATGGATGCTTTTTTGGATGTTTTGAGTTATTTTGGATGAAAACAAGGGGTAGCTTTTATTGATAAAAAAAGCTCTTTTGAAAGAAAACGTATGTCACAATTTTCATCCGAATTTAATTTTTTGACTGTGGAAAAATTTTCAGATACAGAAGAGCTTATAAATAGGCTCACTTTTGGACTAGGAGCAAATCTTTATTATATTATCACAGATGCAGAAGACTCCTTGCAAATACAAAACTCTTTGGTAACTGCGAAACTTTTAACGACTGGAAACGGAATTATTTTAAATCAAGAAAGTGGCTATTTAAGCAGTACTGATGGGATTTTAATAATTACTGATTTTGGGCAAGAATTTATAAATTCGTCAGAAGAGTATTATAAAAATTCAGCAATAAATGCATTTTCTTACATTTTGAGCCAAATTTCACAAGAAAACGCAAAAAATGTTATTTCAACACTTCGATCAAAATTCAAAAATAATTACAATGAAGCGAAATTTTCATTGATAAATATTCAAAGCGGGCAAAGAATAATCGTTGGGTCGATCATAAATAGAAATTTCACTGTAAATAAAAATTTGAAATTTCCTGGAGAAACAAGTATTGTCCCAAAATCCACTAAAAAAATAATAAATTTGAGCATAAGTGCTGGATCTTCAAATCCAAACTCATCGCCTGCATCCCCTGGCTTGATATTAGGCGCCAAAGGTGCATATGTAGTCAAAGACAAAATCAATGAAGGAAGCAGCGATCTTTTATCAAATTTTAACCTGGATTTTTTTAATTATGATTGTGGAGCTACTGTTTTTGATACAAAATTTGCTACTAGTTGCTTTAAAAAGGATATAGATAAATTTGGAGCTGTTCATATTTCAGCAGGTATGTCTGCTTTAGCAATAGGGAATTTAGGAGTATTCAAGCAGCTAAATTTAACGTTTCCAGTGGTTGGGACAACCAATACTGATGTTTCGTTGAATTCTACTGCGAAATATCCTTTGTATACACGAGTGAGTACCTCAACTTCTTATAGTTCTTCATTAAATGCAATTTTACTTAGAGCAATGGGATGAGAAAAAGCAGCACTTTTGACCCAAAATAATTCTTATGGATGGCAAATAGCTTATTATATAAACCAAGGAGCTTCTTATGCAAATTTTGAAATAATTAATCCCCAAAGTTCATGATTTATACCACCAAATCTTGATAGAGATGGTATAAAAAATTATACACATATAATCCAAGCAATTATCGATTCCCAAGCAAGACTATTGATTTTATCTCTCCAATTT
>CATKHM010000971.1:0-12273 GCA_949751825.1 Blepharisma undulans | reverse complement strand
ATATGATTTCCAAAATGATCCAATCAAAAGATTGTGGGAATCTTAGGATTATTTATAATATATCGATAAATTATTCATTCTTTTTAGGCCTATTTTTCATCATTTCACACCCGATTTCATGCACAATAATGCTCATCAGTTTCATTTCTTTGTCATATGCAATTTTAGATTCTTCTTTTTCAGTTACTAGATATTCAATTTCTAGTTCTTTTTGTTTTATAAAATCCTTCAATGCCAAAATTTCTTCATTCGATTTTTGGCTGTTGATTTCATCTACTTTACTTATTGAGTTTTTGAGATCTTCTTCAAGTTTGGATTTTTCAGATTGCAAGCTAACTATTAAACTGTCTTTTTCTTTAAGCTCAAGCATACAGACTGCAATTTCTTTGTTTGTCTTCATGATATCCCTCTCCATTTCCAATAGCTTTATTTTGCTAAGACCCTCCAGCTCATCAGTTTCTTTCTTTTTTAGGGCCTCTAATTGGTTTAATGCAAATTTTTCTTTTTCTTGCGCAACACTCACTCTATGCTGGGCTTGTTCTAAATCTATTTGTGCAGATTTCAGCATGATTTCTTTTTGTGTGAGTTGGTTTTCTAGTTTGTGGATATCTTCTTTACAAGCCATAAGTCTTTGAATAATTTCTTCTTTTTCTCTGAACAAGTTTTTCATTTCTAATGAATGCGACTCTTTTTCTACTTTCAGCTTGTCCAACTCATTTATTGATTCAATTAGCTCAGACTTTTCCTTTTCTAACTGCTTGATAGAATTTCTCATATTGTGGATCATAGTTTCAGCTGTCTGATTATCTTCTTCTAGCTTTCTCAGTCCTTCTTTTAAGTTTTCTACCTGATCATTCAAGGCATCTATTTCTTGTGTTTTTTTCCTTGTAAGTTTTCTTTCATTGAGGAGATTTTCTTCCGCAGTTTTTTTAGCTAAAATCGCAAGATCCATTTGTTCATTGAGTTCTTGTAGAATTCGTTGATTGCCCATTTGAGATTTTAGGATTTTGTTTTCTGCAGATAAAAAGTTAACTCGCTCTTCTAATTCTGACTGAAAGCCTTTATTAAACGAGAAGCTATCATTGCTGGTTTCACCTCCGAATCTTAGCTGCTCGATTTCTTCGTTAAGTTCTTTATTTTTGGCTTCTAAAAATAACCTTTTTTCTTCAAGCTCTTTTTTGGCCCTTTGGCATTCTTTTAAAAGTTTTTCTTTTTCATCCAGTGATAATAAAAGAGTTGCACTTTTTTCTTTTTCAGCTGAAAACTGCTCTTTATAGTAGTTCAAAGTTTGTTCTAAACTATGAGCTCCATTGACGTCTTCTTCATACTGCGCGAGTTTTTCTTTTAATGAGTCTCTTTCATCTTGAATATCTTTCACTTTTGATTTGTATTGATTAAGCTCTTCTAGTCTTTTTTTATAAATATCTAGAGTTGCTTCTGCCTTGCTCAGTTGTATAATTTTTTCATGGGCCATATCAAGTTCATCTCTGAGTTTTAGCATCTCTCCTTGATGTTGCTTTTTTAAATCGTTGATTTGGTTCTTCAGCTCCTGAATTGTGATTTCTTTTTGATTTATTTGGGCTTCCAGCTGAACTGTCAATATAGAAATATCAGAGCTCCCTTTTTTTGATACTTTTTTGTCAAGCTCACCTTCAAGCTCTCTTACTCTATTCAAAAGTCTATCTCTATCCAGCACCAAATCATCCTGCCTATATGTAAGGTCTTCTAATTCTTTTTTAGCATCATCAAGCTGCATTTTTAAAGTCCTTTTTTCTTGCTTCAGTGTCATAAGCTCTCCTCTCAAATCTTTGTCTTCATTATAAGAATAGTTTTCAAGCTTGCTTAAAACATTCTCAATGAATCCCATAAGCTCAGACTGAACAGCTTCATTCTGGGAAACAATTCTTGCAATATAAGTTTCTTTATTTTTGCATTTTATTGCTGCTCCCATTATTACTTCTAGCAAAGACCGGAGCTGAGATCGATCACTGTTTCTTGCAATAGCTGATGTATCGATGCTTTGAAATAAAGTTGAAAAATCCTTGCCGAGTTCTTCATAATAAAAGGTTTCTAGCCCTCTAAGAAGCTTATTTAAATTTGCTGTCTTTGCAGAAATATTAAATGAATCTTCTGATAGTTGAGATTGAAAAGTATCCGGAGAGCTACATTAATGTTACATTTGACTCATGAATTCGTAGAGAAGAAGACCATCAGATAGATCATCAATTGAGTGGCAGCCATAAGAGAGGTTGTTGCTATTTATCTAAATAAAAACTTACCCAAGAAACCAAACTGGATTCAAGTTTATTCATATTTATGGAAATTTAATTATTTAACAAAAATTCTTTTGTATTCAAGTATGCGTTTATCTCCAAGAATAGTTTTTCTTTTAATATTGCCAGAAAATAATCTTTTTTTATCAAAAATCGTTTTTATTTAAGTAAACCAGTATCCCAAATTCTTTTTCTTAAATTTCTATTCAAAATAATTTTAATTATTAAAATTAATCTTAAATTACACTCTTTTGGTATTTGAGTCCAAAAAAGGACATAATTAATACATTACTAGATAATTATCCATCTGGCATAAAAAATCAACAATAAATAAAAAATTCTTTATTTAAGTATAATGGAAGATAATGATGAAAATAATATTCAAGAATCCGAAGAATCGGTTTTTAAAAAGATAAGCAAGTTCAGCTATAACCTCCTGGAAACTTTATTTGCTGTATTCTATGCTCTTTTCAAAGATTATAACACCATAAATAGATTTGAAACACAAAATTCGAAAATGTATGTTCACATGCTTTATTCGACAATAGTATCATTGCAAGTTTTGAGTTTAACCCTTCCCCCAAACATCGATTCCTGAAGCTCCTTTAATTGGTTCTCAACTATAGTAGGAATTGTCAGAATTGACTATCTTCTAGCCATTCTTGGACTTGGGGTTCATTGTTTTTATGTGGCTCAAGGAGTTGTGGGATACATTACTTTAGTATTCTTAGTCTTTTATTTAAAGATTTATTTCAAGCTGAATATTAAAGGAAGTAATTACCGATACATCTTTGGATCTGTTTTAAAGGTTATTAGAATGATTTTGTTCTTGCCTCTTATCAATATTTTTATTTCTGTTCAAAAATATTCATGAATGTCAGAAACTAAAGTTTTTGGGTATGGCGACATAAATTCAAGTGATATTCAAGTTGGGTATATAGATGTAATTAGTGAAATCTCAGTGCCAGTTCTACTTGCATTTGTCCTTATGGACGCTGCTTTTAATTATGAGCAATATATAACTAGGCATAAGTCAATGGTATACGCAAGAGCTCATGGCAAAATTGAAGTATGCAAAATTATGCTATTAACTGCCCTTAGCTATAGCCATTGATATCTCCATGAAAAGTATTATGCAGCACATCTTGGGATTGGGCTTGCATCTGGTGTCTTGCTTTCAGCATCATATATATATTTTTTGCCTTTTTACACAACTTTTGTAGATTTTACTGCTTCGAGTTGTTATTTACTACTTGCATGAAGTTCTCTATCTCAACTCATCGGGCTTTCTCTTGACAACGCCACAGTCGTCTTTTATTTTATTATTTTGATTTATCCGTGCTTAGAATTAGGACTATGAGAAATCTTAAAATATCGAATTGCTTGGCTTAAATCTAACTGTGAAGAAGTTATTTTAAACGAAAACCTTTACTGCTGTGAGCTGATAGTAAGATTTGAAATTCTTAAGCTTTTAGAAATAAATCGGAAAACTCCTGAAGGCAAAATCTCAGCAAAAAGAATCAGAAGCAATATCCAGACACTCTATAGAGAAATAAATAAGAGGTTCAGAGGGAACGTGTTTTGTGCTCTCTGAGAGTTTTTATATGTATATACCGTTCTCAAAAAAGAAGGTGTTGCGAAAATCAAATTAACTTATACAATGGATACTCAATTCTCATTGGAAGGAACATATTTAAAATACAAATATTTTCATGCCATAGCTGATTTTAGCCGAAAAGTTTTGGAAGAAGTTGATTATATAAACTTTCGAAAAATGTATGAAGATGCTCTTAAACTTGATAAAGAAGCTTGTCAAAATCAATTGGATTTCTGGACTGAGCTAAGTGCTGAAACACCACTCATAGAAAACATTGAAAAAATTGGGTATAAGCTATTCAAAAATATTCAGAAATCCAAAAAATTTTCCAAAAATTTGATCAAGCATTATCCAATTAACCAGCAAGCATTGAGATTATATGGAACCTTTTTACTTGAAGTTTATAATAACACTGTCAAAGGGAATGAGTTGGTGAGCAGAGCTGAACATGAGAAACTCCAATCTGAGCAGAAAAGCGCGATTATTGGAGAAAGATTTAATTATTTTGATGAAAATAATGGGATCATTATTATATCTGGCAGCCCTTCTGATATTGGAACTATAACAAATATTAATACTCAAGCTGGAAATTTATTGGGAATTCCAACCAGATATGCAATCGGCCAGAATATAGTTGTTTACATCCCTCCTCCTGGGAACCAATTAAATGCGCATAACCGAGCAATGGAAGAGTATCTTCAAAATACAACTACTACAGAAGTCTGTGCCCCTTTCAATCTTATTATGGTTGATGCTTTTGGGTTTCTCATCGAGTGCTACTACAAAGGAAGAGCTGTTGCTCTTGATTCCTACCCCTTTTTCCTTTCAGCAATCAAAAAGAACACTCAGGCAAGAGAGTGCTTACTCTATGATGACTCAAATATGATCACTGTAAATACCCGAGGAATGGCACGCATACTTGGATACGCAGAAGAAATTTGCCTTCTAAACAAAGTAGATGCCAACAAAGTCATTCCTAACTTTGACTCGTTGCGGGAAAAAAACCCACCTCCCACAATTTTTGAATATGTTCTTCCTGGCACTGTAAATACACTATGAATGAGATTCATTGATCTAGTGATGGGAAAAACGACTTTTAAAATGCTATACGTGACTGCTGACAAAGATGAAGCTAAATCATGAAAGACAAATAAGGAGACCATGAACTTTGATGATTTGAGAGATCTTGGAGTTATAGAGCCAACTCAAACTGAAGAAACCACCAGGAGAGAGAAAAGAGGGATTTTGAAAGCTCCCAGACAAAAAAGTGAAAAAAATTGCAACGTCACTTTTGATATAAACCCCGAAATATTTGAAATCGATGATACCGATTTCAAAGCTGGAAAAAACGTTGCAGGGGGAAAAGTAAAAGATGCTGTGACTTCAAAGCAGCCAATAAAATTATCGGAATCCAAAATTGATGAGGATGAGGATAAAGAAGAAAAAGAAGATGAAGAAGATGAGGAAGAGGAAAAAGAAGAAGAAGAAAAAGCCAAGCCTCTTCCTGTGCCACAAGAAGGGAAAATTTTTGACTTGAAAGACTTGGGCGGCTTTGTGTTTGACGGCGCTGAAAAAGCTGCAGATGCCGCTTCAGTGGTTTCCTTTTCTGTAATTGATGAAGATGTATCCAACAAAAGACGATCAGGAACAAGCATCGCAAGTTCTGCTGTAAGTTCAAACGCAAGCTTCACCTCTAGTCAAGAAGCACAAGTCCTCTTATCAGGAGTCACAAATTCGATGTTTCGCTTCAAAGTCTCATTTTTTGTCACTGTAACTTTTATATAGTGTATCATAGTCAACCTTGCTGCTTTAGCCATGATGATTTACCTTGAATTCATTTCAACAAATTTCTTGGAGCGTGTAATTATAAATGATCTTGCTGAAAGAAGAGAATTGAATACATACTTTATCCTTGACGCAAGGATCTTAAATTTAATCAATGAAGGACTATTGCCAGACTCGATGGAAGCTGGCAGCAGAGCGAGGATGATGACTGAGATAGATCGCTACAATAAAATCATCAATTCCATTAAAGACAATTTTAAGGACTGGTCTGATGGAAAAGCCAAGGATATGTATTTGGACAATAGGATTAAATCGTGGGAAATGAAAAACGGAGTTATCAATAGTACCGAGGTCAATTTAATGGATGCAATGGGAAATCTTGTCACTCGGGCTCAAATGCTTTATAATACCCCTCTAGAAGAAATCGACATAACAAACCCTGACTTCTTTTATATTTATAGGAACTGCTTTGGAGAAACAATGAACGCTTTAAATGTGTCCATTAAGTACTTCATAGATGATGTTGAAGAAAGCATGAACCAGTTTTTAAGCATTATTTTGATCCTCGCGCTATGTGCAATCGCTCTTATGTTTATTTGCTTCTTTCTGATAATAATTCCGACATTGAGGCAGGTAGAGAAATCCAACCAAACAGTTTGGAGTTTGTTTTACTTATTGCCAATCGACTTGGTGCTGGAAATGAAATCAAGATGTGAAGAAAGGCTGGAGACAACACATTGCATTGAGAATGATGACAAAAAGAGTGAAAAAAATAAATTCAAATCATTGGACGGGAGAAGCGAAATCAAGGCCACAAATAAGTGGAAAGGAATTTTGCTGAAGCTTACAGTATATTACATGCTGTCTGCTGCTTATTTCATATTTTTTTACTTTTTGGGATATGAGACATTTGGGAATACCCTTGAAATCAAGCCAAAAATCAACAATTGGGCTGGAATGAGAACATCAGCCATCAACGCTGCTTATTTTTGGCTGCAGGAAGTTAAGTACGCGAATTCCAGTATAGGCTATAAATGGGTGGTGCCATACAATCAATATGAAATAAACCCAGATGAAGGGTTTCATTTTAATTCAGAACTGCTGATCTTTTCTGAGTACAATTTGATGTTTCTTTATCTTTCATCTTTAAGCAGGAGCTCTCAGCATGATGAGTATATCTGGAACAATGCTTGCATCTCTCAAGAGTGCATTACTTTGTCAAAAGGATTTTACGCTTCTTTGAACGAGTACTATTTAGGAGTGAGGAATATTTACTGAGAAATCATCGAAGGGCTAGATCCTTCCTTGGATGATATTGGTCAGGTTAAAGAAGAGCTCATGACAATGGGGGCAAAATTAATTGATTTGTACGAATCTGACATCAAGAGCCTGATACATGAGGATGCTTTTGTGGTCGCATGAATCAGTTCATCATACTGCGTCATCGTAATGCTCTTATACTTTTTGGTTTACGTAAAAAAGCTCAACAAAGTCCAGAGAGAAATCACAAATATATGAAGCTTGGGAAGATTGATCCCAATCGATCATCGAAACAAAATTATGAGAGCTTTGAGAGCTCACGGGAAAATAAAATTGCAAAAAAGATAATTCTGTTGATAATTTAATACAATCAAACTTTATTTGTTGAATCAAAATAATTAGTTGTTGTTTCCGCAATTACAATTTAATCTAAAATCATTTTCTATGTCCTTATAAATAGTTGAAGAATATATGGAGAGAGGTGATACAGAAAACTTCGAAACAATACTTAAAGAAGGCTGGATTGAAAAAAGAAGCAGATTTGTTAAAGAGTGGAGAAGAAGATGGCTTGTTCTTACACCAAAATACCTATTTTCCTTTAAACAACAGCAGGGATATAGAGATAATCCAACTGAGCGTATAAGATTACAGGATTGCTCAACTGTTAAATCAGCAGAAGAAGAAACCAAGAAAGACTTTTCTTTCAGAATTGATACCAGGGACAGAGTATTTTATTTCAGTGCTTTGGACCCTAATGATAAAGAAGCATGGATTGGGTCTATTGGGAGAGCAATGGTGAGACCTACTGTAATGCGCTCTAAAAGTGAAGAGGATGCGTTAAACGGATAATTAATACAGAATTCAATAATGGAATGCTGAAATTCTTTCAGAAAAGTATACTAGAACATATTTTAATTTTTCATGAATAAGTTTTTCTTTGAATATGTAAGCAAAAATTTTCTATATCACAATGTGAGAAGTATCAGATAATTTAATATAAATCGTTTGTCTAATAATTATATTTCGTGCGGAATAATCAATAATATGGAAATTATAACAAGTAATTGCTGTTTTTAGACTTTTTCATATAATCAATTAGATTTTATTGTAAAAGTAAAATTCTTATTTTATTTTATTTTAAGTTATTTAAGATTTCTCTCTAAAATAAGCATGGCCTTTAATTTTTATGTATCAATTTTGACCTTAGGACTGCTTTGAAATGTGTTTATGCATGCTGAAGAGTGTTATTCTTTAACCTGCAGCACTGAAAAAACCCCTCAAAACTGTTTAACTACTTTAAATCAATCACAGATCATCGTTATGAATCCATGTGGAGCGAATAGCATTTGCCCGATAAAAAGCATCTCTTCAAATCTGAACCATATAGAGAACTTCTCAAATTCTACTTGCATTCGCAACTCCACAATTTCATGCAATTATTTAGACGGATCCAGATTAACCGGGCAAGATTGCTGCAAACACACAGACTGCCAATCAGAGCAATGCGGAAAATCTGGATGCTTGGGAATTAAAGAGTCACAGCATTGCTCAAGAGACGAAGAATGTGCTACAAATCTATATTGTACGGACCTAGGATTTTGTTATAAATCATTTACTTCTGGCTCTAAGGGATGCAAGCGTGATAATGAATGTTGGCCTGGGCATGGGTGCAATTTTGGGAAATGCATCCAGTACTTTTCCTTAAGTGACGGGAAGAAAACTGAAGATAGCATTTTTTGTGAAAGCATGCTAAAAATAAATGATGTATGTGACTCATTAAGCTTATATATAAAAGAGGAAGTGTCTTATTATCCTTACAATTGCATTATTGGAGATAATTGTGTGTTTACTGGAAATAATAATAATTTGGTTTTCGTAAGTACTTCATGTGAATGTGATGGATTACATAAAGATACTGGGTATTGCGGTCAATACATTAGATATCTTAAATGTATATCCAATTTAATTTCAAGCACATTGAAATATGACTCATCAAATTGCTCTGGAAAATTTTCTCACACAGATGATATTGAAATATTATTTTCGTGCGGATCCATAACAGAAGAGCAATATAATTTAGTTAAAAGCATCTACAAAGAGACAGAAAATTGATCATTATATCAATCAGAAGCAATAGATAGCTGCTCTAAATCATTGGATTTATTTGACCCAGACATGAACATACTCAATAAATCTATAAATCATTGCAAAAGGGGTTATTCAGGCTCAACTCTATCAATAAAAACAATTGTGGCTATAACAGTAACATGCGTATTAATTCCCTTGATAATTATTGGAGGGCTAATCTTATGGCTCATAAAAAGGCGAAGAAATTTGCATGGACATCACACTGTTCCACATTCTAATAGAGATTACCAGAGTCAAACATATAAAATTTCAGATTCTAAATCTGAAAAACTTGATAATATTCTTCCACCTCTTATTTTTTCTCCTGACTTGCCATTCAAAGGGGATCCTGTGTGCAGTATCTGCTTAAATGAAATTGTTTCTAATGATGAAATCAGGATAACTCTCTGTTCGCATCCATTTCATTCAAGTTGCCTTGATGAATGATTAAGGCAGAGAAATTACTCTGCGCCATGCCCAAATTGCAATGAAAATTTGATATAAAGCAGAAACAAGATGAAGATGTAAAAGTAGAACAATATTATATATAACATATCATAATTATCATTATTAAATATAGCAATATATAAATCAAAAGGTAAAAGTAGATCTAAAATTAGATATAAGCTGTAGCAAGCTAAGATTTAGAATTTTTAATATTATCAATCATATATCATAATAAATTCTTGTTAATAATTAAATCTATTAATTTTAGTTTTTACTGATTTTTATCAAACCAATTCGTTTTGCCGATTCTCGTAAATTTATATATTATCTTATCAAATTTGAATTAATCCAAGAATAACAGCATACTTGCAATTTAATCATCTGAATAATAATTTTTAAAAAATCGTTATAGTTGCCATCTTTTCGAATTTTGTAAAGATGAATAATTATAAAAATATATTTTTATGTTCCCGCTTCAATCGGTCAGTCAATTAAATAAGCAGGAGCTTCAAAAGTAAACTTTTAAACTATTAAACTTAAAATCAAAACGAGTTTTTGTATTTCTTCTTTCAAATATGTTTTAAGGGCTAAATTTTCGATATTAAAAATTATTTAAATATACCAATACAAATGGCATAGTCCTAAAAATAACGGGTAGAAAAATTCAATAAATAATTACTAAAAAATATTTAAATCAATATATAAATAATGTGAAAGTTTAAAAATTCAAAATCTTTGCATCAATGATCTTCCAATCATCTGAAATAGAAAAAGTAAAACAACAATTTTAAATTCCGCTGTTAGAACTTTATTATATGAATAGATTCTTAAGCAATAACTGCAAATAAATGGAAGGCGACCAAAAAAAGCCCAGAAGGCTTCGCGTCTTCAGAGAAATGACTGAAGGACGATCGCTTCAAGAGTCTTTACCCCAGAGCATTGGAAATCCTATTGGCATTCCAGGTACCCAAAATGTTAGTAAACATATGTTCATAAAGAATTATGAAATTAGGCCAATTCAGCCTAGCCCTCAAGACTTTAGAGTCCTTGAGGATGAATCATCTAAATTTTGTGAAAATACTTTTCACGATACCATCTTCGACCCAGAACAGCTAGCTTTCAGCCATTCCAGTGGCAGTGCAACTCAAAGCCCGATGATCACTGTAAGCACGGAAGAAAGCAGTAGAGAAAGTTCTGATGATCACAGAAGAAAGCCTAAAAAAAGACCTCTAGATGAAGAAGAAATGTCGCTGTATATTGTCAATGTTGAAGCTGTAGAACGTGGGGAAGATATTCGAACTACAATAATGATCAAAAACATTCCGAACAAATATACTCAGAAAATGTTGCTTCAAACGATTGATAAAAAGTTTGTAGGAACTTACGATTTTTTTTATCTACCGATTGATTTTAAGGTAAGATTTACATAGAATAAGTGCAATGTGGGATATGCATTTATCGATTTCATTGATTATAGATATATTCCAGCATTTTATCTAGAGTTCGAAGGCAAAAAATGGGAAAGATTTAACTCAGATAAAATCTGCTCATTGGCATATGGAAGAATCCAAGGACGACAAGCCTTGATCCAGCATTTCCAAAGTTCATCTGTAATGAATCAAGAGGACACAAAGGTGAAACCATTGATTTTACCCTTCAAAAACCCAAACATGGGCTAATTTCTATTTTAAATCAGTTTGCTATAATATATAAGTTGTCGTGGTTTCTATGAACCATATTGACGCAATTTAAAAAATTGGTCATATACTAACGTGTTTTTGTCATTTCTGATAATGTTTGAATATTGTTATGTCTGCTATACCGAACATCCGAAATCAGATTTTTGCGATCTATCATGTGGCTGCCGATTTTGTCGGGAGGTGATAAGGTCATGGATTTTTACGCAGCTCAATAAATACTTTGTCGAAGACTTTTTTATAATTTGTCCCAAAGGTGACCGCGGTCATTATTTGAACGAAGAAGATATCAGAAAAACCCTGAGCCCTGAAGAATTTTCAAGCTACCAGTTTATTTTATTAAAACGAAGCTTATCTCATGACGAAGATTATAGGTACTGTCCATCAAGAAATTGCAATTATATAGGTTGGATTGACTCTGCAAGCAGTTGTACGAGTTTGCTTGAGTGTCCGGTGTGCTTGATAAAATGAAAAGATCCGACTTTAAGCCCTCTTTCCAGAAGATTGTATAGTAATTTGAAAGCTGTATTTACAGGAAATATCGAAACTTTCAGTTTGTTATGAAAAGAACTGTGAACAAAGTTGTGTCCTATGTGCAGCTTTCCAATAGAAAAAAATGGAGGATGCCCACATATGGTATGTCAAAACTGCAACCATGAATTTTGCTGAAACTGCTTGAGTGATTATAATAATCATAACTTCAACAGCTGCGAATTCAGATTCGCGTATAGCAGTATATATTTTGCATGGGTTATAATTTTGCTGATTTTGAAAATTTTTTATACTTCACCTTTTATTTGCGAGTTTGCTCTATATTTTGTGAAGCATATAATAATTTTGACAATTTCATCTGCTATAATACTTCTCTTCATCGGGACTTGCTTGGGCGCTTACTATCTATCTCTCACGAAATGGAATCGATCATGATCATCATTTCTTATGTTTGCAAGTGTTCTTTTAGCTGATTATTTTCTCATCAGTTCAATAGAGGCAAAAACTTATGACGAGTTTTTAGAAATTGTGTGGCTCACAATTGACCTTGGATTCACAATTCTCTGCTGTTGGGGAGGCTGTTTCGTTCTTTATT
>CATKHM010000970.1:0-12286 GCA_949751825.1 Blepharisma undulans | reverse complement strand
TTATTCAAAAATAATCAAAGAGCAAATTATGCCTCAATGAAATTTTGACCATGCCTTTCCAAAAATCGTGTATAAAAATTTTTATGATACTGTCTCAGATTTTATATATGCTGTAACTTTTATTTAGTCTACAAACCTAGAAGATGACGTACAAAAAAATCGAACGTACTCAGACCATGTGAAGTTTTTGGTATCTAATGGAATAGGATATTCCTTTACTTATGCAAACATAACGATGAGTGAAATTGTTGATTGTGAAGTGCATCGAGTAAAAAGCACTGCAACAAATATAGGAGCCCTATTAATCTTTGGATTCTGCACACTTGGGATCTTAATATTGGTAATTGTAGGATATATTATGATGGTATCAAAAAAACATGACGAATTTTGAAATTTTGTGCTTGAAAGAGCACAGTTTTCGTTGGCTCATTTAAAAGGATCTTCTGTTGATAGACTTTTAATTGTGCATGGTATTGACTATCAAACTGACAAAAGTCTGGAGGCTGGCCGTTCAAGAAAAAAGATAAGGTCAAATCTTCATGCGAATATTATATGGCGAGTAATGATATTTTTTGCTATTGTAGCTTCTTATTACTTACTGATTTATTTTTATTTATATCCAAAATGTAAAGAAAATATGATAAACCGGCCAAAATTGCTTAGCAATTTCAATATCAGAAGATCATTAATCTCAAGATTGTCGGTGTTTGCTAGAGAGATAACATCACCTTACTGAAATAGTCTTTTGCCATACTCTCAAACTATGAAAAATCCTTCAGATTCTATCAATGAAACTTGATATGAATTAACTTCAAAATCCAGTGAGCTATCAGAGAAAATTTTTCTAGATTTAATGTCAGATGAATTAAAAACATTAATTTTTGAGAAAGGAAACAGCACATTCAGCTATCTTCAATTTGGGTCGCAATCAGCCGTCTTTGCTATTAAAGATGAAATTTATGACATTTTATATTGAAAAGTAATTGCCACTTACACTCTCTACCCATTTTTACTAAAAGTCACCGAAATTCAAAATCAAATAGGTCTAGAATTCACATTAGCTGATAGAGATTCAAAGAATGTAATAAATGAGCAACTAAACGTAATTATTTATACAACAGTAATTTATTCATCTGCGGTGGTTTTGCTGTATTTTTTGTATTATCTACCCTATTTGAATTTTCAGATTAAGCAACTTGAGAGGTTTGGAATTCTACCAGCAATTTTAAGTATGGAATCAGATTAAACATTTTGAGGAATTTTTGCATTATAAAATTTTTAATTATTAAGTAAATATATATTAGCTATATTTGGGTTTATAAAACTTAAAATTGGAATGTTTTGTTATGAATAAATGATTAATAAGTCCTTATATAATAATCCATGGTAAATTTATAAAAGGTTTCAAAATTATAATGCGTGAAATTCTATAATAAAAACCTAATATTTTGGTCATTATGCTCACAAAAATTTAATTATTGAAAGTGTATATTTCCGGTAATCATTTATAATATATTTATTTTAAAATACAAAAACTTTTCTTGGGTTTCTGTTTTATCATATTCAACTGGCTTCTCCTAAGCCATTTTAAGATAAAAAATCTCAATGCCACTCGATCATTCTATTGATGATAAAGAAAGCAAACACAATAGTGATTTTTTGCCTCAATCATTATTTCCAAGCCAAGCAAAAGCTCATTTTTATATAAATTTCGCCAGGCTTTTTAAGACCGAGTATAAGACAAAAACAAAAAGAAGCATACAGCTATTTAATGAAATATGTATTACCACAATTATGACTTTACAATTGACAAGTTTAATATGATATCCAGATTTGAACATTAAAGGCTGAAATACTTATAAAATTTTTTGAATTCGATTAGGCATTATAAGCTATGATGAAATTTGTACTTCTTGAAATATAATGGGTTTTTGCTTTTACGGAACAGTTGCTGTATTATTGCTTTTTATAGGATCATTTTGCAGTTTCGGAATTTACTTGAAAAAAGACCCACCTACTTTTTTGGTGAGTTTTATGCAGCATATTTCATTTTTACTTACTTCTGTTTGCTATATCCCTAGCACGATGATTTGTCTTGTAGTTTTCAAATATTCGTTGTCATCTAAAAATGATCAGGAATACTCTACAGGAGAAACAATGAATTTTGGAATTCCTGGAGCGATTTTTGCATCAGTTTGTATTTTCGTATTGGTATTGATTGGCACACTTTCTGAGCCATTCTGCAACGATCTTAAGCATTCTCATAATAAAACAAACATCAAAGCAAGATCTTCAGCTAACTTGGACACCCAAAGGAGAATATTTTATATCTCTATGTGTTTCACATATATAGGCTTCGGAAATTCACATGTTCTGATTCATCAATGTTTTTCAGCTTCATGATCCATCTATTTATTTATAAAAAGCATCACAGTCTTGCAATATTATAATAACTTTGAAAACTCAGTTTTTGCTTGTGAGTTTTCTTCAATCACAACGACACTTTTAATTTTTATATTTGGGCAGGTGATGGATAACGCGATGATAATTATTATCTTTACTATCTTTCTCCAGCCTGTGGTGTTAATTTTTACTATATTTTTAGCAAGAAAAAAATATAACAATTTGCCTGATTCAAGTAAAATTATAAGAGATCAGTTTAGTTTTGAAAGAAAATTCAGGCATCTTTTGACAGATAAAAATCAAGAAAACAGGATAAAAGTTTTAAGTTTATTCAAAAAATATTGAGGCTTAAGCCTATTTCGAAAAGATAAGTTATTTGTTATGTGAGAATTTTTCTATTGCTTGCATTTAAAAGATGAGAGATTGGCAAGGATCAAATTATCGAAGATTTCAGAAGCAAAGACAACATTTGAAGCTGACATTCAATTATGAAAAGCTATCACATGACTGACAAATAGAAAAAATAAGCTATACCCTGATGTAAATCATTTATATTATTTAAAAGAGTTTAGAAGAGTAAAATCAATTGATGAAAGATTGTGTATTGTTTTATGAGAGTTATGTACTGAATTTTTATCAAAATATCCAAAAATTGAAAGGCTTATAAAATTAGTCAATAAAACATCTGACAAATTTTATGAGGCAACAGAAGGCTATAAACTATTAACTGAAAAATATAAAAATCTTGAGGGCTATGAGCTATATGGAAGCTTCTTAGAAAATATTATTAATAACCATGAAGAAGCAAATTTAGTCAACAGGAAGAAAAGCGGTATAAACAGTTTTTTCAGCCGAAACAGTGATAATGATTTATTAGAAAGTTATGGAAAAGATGTTGGAGTCATGCTAATTTCGTGTGCAAAAGCTTCATTTGGGTCAATTATTCATCTTAATGAAAAAGCTGCAACAATATTAAAATCTACAATATCAAATATCCTGGGATCTTCAGTCATAAATCTGATACCTCCTCCATATGATCTCATTCACATAAAAGTAATGAAAAAGTTTTTATCAGAAAGTATATCAACCCAAGTCCCTTCTCATAAAAATTTAATATTTCAGTGCTCTGATGGATTTTTAATAGAATGTGACACCTTTATTATCCTTTCTGCCTTTTATAATTCTACTTACTTTTTAATATCATTTAAACCAAAAAAGACAACAAGGCATATTGCTTTGATTTCATTTGAAGGATTAATAATATCTCATTCAATATCATTTCCATGCTATTTTTCTACAGAAAAATCTTTAAATAATCGGCTTGTTTCAGAAATTATTCCAGATTTTCAAAATATGAAAAAAGGATTGCCTTGAATTGTTAACCATAATGGCAAAGACTGTGGATTTGTAAGCATTACAAAAATAATCAAATATAAAGAAATAAATTTATTATTAGTAGTTCACGATTCTGAAGAATTAGCAAAGTGAAAAAGAAAAGGAAGAAGGGATAAAAAACAAGAAGGAATTACCTATGATGAAGAAGCTACCGATGAAAATGATGCATCTATATCTAAAGATTTTTCTCAGCACAGTGCTAAAGTAAATTTTTTGGAGATTCCTGCTTTTTCAAGGGCAAGAAGATCAATCAAGCTGAAAACAATTTTACCCAACACAGTAGACAATACTAATGCTCTTGGAATTGAAGATAATAAGAATGAAGAAAAATTGATAAGCGATGAGCCCTCAAAACCCTCTTACTCGATGTCATCATTTTCTACCTCGAATTTTTCAAAGAAGCTGCTTTTAGAATCCAAGCAAAAACTGAGAATTCTCCAATGAATTCTTTTTATTATTGTGAATTTTATTTAGATGTCATCAATCATAGTAATTGTTATAGGAATTCTAGCTTATATGGTAATTGATGTAACTCATACTATTAAATTGAGTTCTTTTCATCGTCTTGGTCATCTTTTATATAATTTTGGCTTATTCACTGATAAGGTAAGAGCAATTGACAGAACTATTCTTTTAAATGGATCGAAGGAGCAAATATATAGTAACCTTAAACGCTTGGAAAATATCACAAATGAAGTTATCGACCTCCAAGAGTATATATTGGATGATTTTCGCCAATGAGACTATTGCTCATATGCAAAAATAGTTAAAGAACCAATTATGCCACAGTGAAATTTTGATGAGACGATTCCCAGAATTATATATAAAAATTTTTATGATACGGTATCAAATTTCATATATGCAGTATGTTTTATTTAGTCAACAAATTATATTACTGCTATAAAGAGCAATCAAAACTACTCAAGTAGTCTGCTATTTATTGTAGCCAATGGTATGGGTTTTACATTTGATTATGCAAACATGACAATGACTGAAATCTCTGATTGTGAAATAAACAGGGTGAAAAATACTAAAGAAAAATTAAATGCTCTTTTAATGTTTGGATTTGCAGCTCTTGGAGTTTTGGCACTAATTATTGCTGGCTATATTCTTTTGGTATCAAAAAGGCATGATAAATTTTGAAATTTTTTAATTGAAAAAGCACAACTTTCTTTAATTCAATTAAAACGGTCATCTGCCGATCGTCTTTTAAATGTGCATGGAATAGATTATCAATCAGAATTAATTTTATATAACCAAAGCGCTTTCAAATCAAAGAAATTAAAATCAAATCTGCATAAACACTATATATGAAGATTGATGATATTTTTTGTAATTGTGGCTTCTTATTATTTATTAATTTATTGCTACTTATATCCAAATTGTGAAAAAAATATGACAAACCGGCCAAAAATGCTTAGCAATTTTAATATTCGAAGGGCTCTATTATCAAGATTAGTTGTTTTTGCAAGTGAAACTGCAATCCCTTACTGAAAGTTTCGTTTGCCTTATTCTTTTCCCTTCGAAAACTCTGTAAAACTATTGGACTCGACTTGAAATGATATAAGCATAAAATCGAATGAAATATCAGAAAATGATTTTTTAGAATTAATGTCTGGAGAGCTGAAAGAAAAGCTATTTGAAAAAGGAAGCAGTACTTTAGATGAGCTCCACTTTGGAACGCAATCCGCAGTGATCTCTATAAAGGATGAAATTTATAATATTTTATATTGGAAAAACTTTGCCCCTTCTGTTATGATTCCATTCTTGGATAAAGTCACAGAAATTGAGAATGAAATTGGATTAGAATTTGAATTAGCGGATAGAGATTCAAAAATGGTGATAAATAGTCAATTACATTCAATTATTTGAGCAACAGCTATTTATTCATCAGCAGCAGTTTTGTTGTTTTTTTGCTATTATTTACCATATTTCAATACTCAAATTAAACAATTAGAAAGGTTTGGAATTTTATCAAAAATTTTATCAATGGAATCAGATTAGTTGTAATTATTTTATATTAAAATTATCAAAAACCAACTTGATTATTAATAGTCTTGCTATAACTAAGTTATTAGGTCAATTAAATAAACTTAAATAATTATAATTTATGGATAGTAATAAAAATTTGATATATCTTAAAGTTCAGCAATTTTTAATTTTTCTCAATTTGTAATATTTCATCTAATTTCGAATCCGCTTCTTCTATTGCTTTCTTCTTTCAATAAAAAATTACTGACTATTTTGACAGCTCCATCTTCTTTTTTGAAATAGTTGTGAATTTTTATTAGAAATGATGTTAATTTATTCAACCAAATTTTAATGAATTTAATCAATCATTAATAAAAAACAGCCACATGTCAAGGGATTTAGACATTGCAACAAAAGAAAGCAGTGATTTTCATGTTTTTTTATCTCAATCTTTATTTTCTAACAGAATTAAAGAATATCTATATGGATTCTTTGGGCAGCTTTTCAAAACAAAATATAGCCATAAAGTAAAGTTTAGAATTCAGCTGGTGTATGAGCTCCTTATCAATTTCACAGTAATTTTGCAGCTTTCTCCTTTGTGGTGGTCTCCAAGCATGAAGGCATCAGGATGAAGCTCATATAGAGGCTTTTGGCAAGGAATTGCTTTTGTCAGCTATGATGAGGTTTGTGCTTATTTCTCAATTATGAATTTTTGTCTTTATGGGACAATTTTTTTGATAGGATTATGCATAGGGTCATTTTTAGTATTTGGAATATATATTTATTTTGGAAAAGAAATCCCATTGATACTTTCCATTTTGCCTCGAAAAATCGCAATGCTTTTGACAACTGTTTGTATTATCCCAAGTACGATGATTTTTGTTATGATGATTAAATATTCAGTAGTAAAATACGAAAAAATTCAAGAATACGCTGGAGAGATGTCTTCCAGTGTATATAACTATGGAGTTTGAGGAGTTTTTCTCGGGCTTTTTTGCCTCTGGGCTTTAATTTTCGTAAATATCTTTAGTGAGTCATTTAGCTGTGATATGAAGCATTCCCATTCACAGAGGAATATAAAAGCTCGATCATGTGCTAGCTTTGACTTACAAAGACGATGGTTTTATATGGTAATGTGCATTTTGTATGTTTCTTTTGGAAATTCCGATCATGCTTTCGCTTATCAAATTGCTTTATTGATGGGTTCTTTATATCTTTTCATGATATGTGTTCAATCAGCACAGTATTTCAATGCGATTGAAAATTCTATCCAAGCTTGCAACTTAGCGGTGATTTCTTCTACGCTACTGTTTTTTATTTTTGCACAAATTCTGGATAATGCTTTAGTAATTATGCTATTTACTTTCTGTATTTTACCTATTGTAGTTTATCTTACCACAATAATAGTAAGTAAAAAATATCAAAATTTAAGAAAAAATCCACAAATCTTAACAAATCAATATGAATTTGAAAGAAAATTTAGACATCTCCTCAGCGGAGAAAAAGTAACAGATAAAACCAAAATTTTGAACCTGTTTTTGCAATTTTGAAAGGAAAGCCAATTTGCCAAAGATAAACTATTTGTTATATGAGAATTTAACTTTTGTCTTGACATACTTAAAGACGAGAGACTAGCAAGAATAAAGCTCTCAAAAATTGCTTATGCAAAATCTTCATTTGAAGGTGACGTGCAAGAATGAAGGCTTTTCAATTGGCTCGTTAGAAAAAAGCATTCGTCATTTCCCGACACAAGTTATTTGGAATATTTGAAAGAGTTCAGCAGGATTAGAAGTCAAGATGAAGAGCTTTGCATGATTTTAACTGAATTGCAAGCTGAGTTTTCAATAAGAAAACCGAGGATTGAAAAATTGGTAAATTTAGTGAGAAGGTCAGCGCAGCATATTCTTTATGTATCAGATGGTTACAAACATTTGATAGAAAAATACAAAAAGCTAGAAGCCTTTGAAATTTATGCAAGCTATCTTGATGATATTCTCAGTGATCATGAAGGAGCCAAAACTATAATAAGAAAGAAAAATGGAATCAATTTTTTTAATATAAATCGAGATACGAGAAGCTTAGAAAATTATGGAAAAGATTTGGCAGCAATACTCGTTTCTTGCTCTGATGAGTCTTTTGGCACTATTGTATACATTAATGAAAAAGCTGCTCAGGTATTGAAATCGTCTGTTGGAAATATATTAGGGTCCTCGATTATGAATTATATCCCTCAGCCTTATGATTCTTTACATGAAAATTTAATGCGGAACTTTATTCTTCAGTGTGATTCAATATCGCTATCCACACATGAAAAGCTTTTTATCCAGAGTCACAGTGGATATATAGTCGAATGCAATTTTTTAATAAAATTGACAGCTTTTCATAACTGCGCTTATTTTTTAATTTCATTTAGACCTATACTAAACACAAGAGAGATAGCATTAATTACTGATGGAGGAATTATTATGGCTCATACTGAATTATTTTCTTATTATCTCACTAATAAAGAAATGAACTTAAAAAACAAACGTCTATCTGAATTCTTACCATTTTGTGACATAGAAAATTTACCTAATTTTGAACCATTAATTCTTCCATATGGAATGACTGAGATGCTCTTGGTAAAAACAAAAAAACAATTAAGGAGCACATTCTTAAATATACTTATTTTAATACATGATGAGCATGAAATAAAAAATTGAAAAGAAGGCCAATCAGAAGACATTATAAAGCACTTAGGTTCATATCAAATGACAATTGAAGATAGCGAAACTTCTAATACGGCAGTTCAAGTTTTCCCAAAGCGCATTTCTGAAGTAAAGTTTCATTCAATGAATTCCCAGTCCACTTCCACAAAGCTTGTTGAGAAAACGGAAACTGATATTTTTGCTCGCTCAGATGAAACTTATATTGAGCAAGAATATGAAGAAAGCCAGCCAAACGACAAGAGATCAAATTCCTCAAAAGCATCTTCAATCAAAAATCCAGCCACAGAACTACTGCATCATTCAGATAGTTTGCTTTTAAATACAAAGAGAAAAATAAAAATTTTGCTGGTAGTCCTATTTCTTGTGGTAAAAAATATTTAGATGTCATCTGTAATCATAACAGTTGTTGCAATATTGGTATATATGAAAAATGATGTACTGCATACAAATGCATTAAGCTCGTTTAGGCATTTTGGAGATTTAATTTATGAATTTGGTCTTTCAGCTGATTTATCACTTACCCTGGATACATTAATAAAAACTGATAGCTCTTATGAAAAAATTGATAAAGTAGCTGACAGCTTAGAAAGTCTTGTTTTGGATCTAGAATACTTGCAGGAGTCAATATTTAAAGACTTCGAACAGTGAAATTATTGTAAAAGTTATGACATTACTGGCAGTTCACTAATACCTTTGTGGATTTTTGATGAAAAGCAGCCAGAAATTTTATTCCACAATTTATATGATGCTATAACAAGGTTTATTACAAATGTAATCTTAATTTAGGGCAAAAACGTCATAGCTTCAATAAGGAGGGAGAAAAATTACGAAAAGTATGCAAAATTTTTATTTGTAAATGGTCTAGGAAACATGTTCCATTACTCAAATATTACAATGGATGAATTAGTTGATTGCGAAGTTGAGAGAGTAAAATCAACAGGTCAAATGATAAATATTCTTTTGATATTTGGATTTGGTACTTTGGGGATTTTGGTTGCAGTAATTATTGGGTATATTATTCTTGTATCAAGAAAATATGATGAGTTTTGGAATTTTATTTTGAATCGTGCGCAGTTGCAGATGATTATGATAAGATGTGCTGCAATTGATAGGCTTGCCACAACTCACGGAGTTGAAAATACTTTTGATGCAAATTTGGATGATAAAATAAAGCCAAATTATATAAGAAAGATCAAAGGCACTTTATATAAAGAGTATATAAGGAGACTTATGATATTTTTCGTTATTGCTGCATCGTATTACTTATTAATTTTCAATTATTTATACCCAAATCTCGATCAAACTATGATAAATCGACCAAAATTGTTAAACAATTTCATCATTAGAAGATCCCTTTTATCAAGATCATCAATTTTTTCTCAAAAAAATTACCATGATTTTTATTATTTTTGTGTCCCAGACCTTTATAATTCGCCAAATCCAGAAACCATTAAAGACCTAACCATAAATAAATTGAAAGAAAAAAACACTGAAATAAATGATCAAAAGTATTTCAATTTAATTTCGACTGAATTAAAGCAAAGACTGTATGCTACGAATAATGCAACGATTAAAGAATTAAACGAAGGAACTCAAGCTGCAATTGATGTAATTATTAAAGATATAGAAAATTATGGGAATTCAAGTTATTCATATGAAGATAGTGTTTTAGAGTTTTCTGGAAAAGTCAAGGTAATTCAAGATGAAATCGGAAAAGAGTTTGATTTAGCCGATAGAGACTCAAAACATATTATAGATCACCAATTAAGCACGATTATAAACACTACAATTATTTATTCTGTGGCTTTGAGTGCTTTATTTTTCTTTTATTATTTCCCATATTTGAACTTGCAAATGAATCAGCTCAAACTCTTTGCAGTGTTACCAAATATTTTGCCTACGCAAATTGACTATTAATATTGATAATCAAAGAACACTTATGATTAACTATATAAAGATTCTTAAAATTTAATTATATCTCCCTTTTTCAAGATAAATGATAATATGGATATCTTTTTACTCAAATATCAGTTTTAATCAATTTCTGTTGAAATTTTATAAAATTCAACAATAAATAATTTATTAAATTAAATAATTTTTTTCTTTTGTATAGTAATATTGTTTTCAAAAATCTAACCAAAATTACTCCTCATGAAAGGTGAAATAATACATGCTTTTACACGGGTAGCTTTTCATGGGAAATCCTATATAAATAATACATTATTAGCTTGATAATTTGCACTGGAAGGTTTATTTTAATTTAAACGAAATTTGATTAAGAAGTTGCCTTGTAGTAAATAGGGTTAGTTATACAATGTGTGACATCAATACATTTTCTAATAAAATAGAGTATATATACCGGACCTAGCTATTAAATATCCATGAAAATAGGTAAGCATTCAATAATCAGAATAGATCAAATAACATCGCCTTTAGAACCAATTGAAACGCCATGCTAGACTTATAGCGATGATTGAATTCCAAGAAGAATTTGAGGCATATATATAAATTTATTTAAATCATAGAAAAATAAGTCTTGAGTTAAATATAAGCTAACTAATTTGCTAATGCAGGCTGTCTGATCTCAAAGCAATAAAATCTTTTCATGGTGTTGAGCATATTTTATCGAATAAATTAATGATAAACAACCTAGTTGAATGGGAAATAGGATCATCAAATTCCCATGATCTTTTCGCTCATTCAACCACCCCAAGCAAACTGAAACTTTATTTTTATGGCTTACTTAGCGGCATTTTCAAGCCAAAATATTCCCCAAAAATTCGTGTAAAACACCAACTTTTTTACGAAATTTTAATCCACGCAGTTTTTATTTTGCAAGCCATCTCATTAGTTTGATACCCAAATATGAATATCTCTGATTGGCCTTCTTACGAAGGTGTCTGACAAATTATAGGCTTTATTAGCTATGACTCAGTGTGCGTTGATTTAAATATCATGAATTTCTGCTTCTATGGAACCGGGCTTCTCATTGCTGCAGAAATGATTTTTATAATAACTTTTGGGTATTTTAAGTATATCCAAAAGAGACCGTCAACGATTTTGAATTTGCTGACAAGAAAAATTGCATTGCTTTTGACCACAGTTTGCTTGATGCCAAGTATGAATATTATGCTTGCAATATTGAAATATTCCCTTGTAAATGCAGATAAAATTGACGAGTACAGTAGTAAAAGTGATAGTGTCGATATAAACTACGGCTATATTGGAATTTTTATTCCAATATTTACAATTTTAATATTAGTTTCTATCAATATTTTATCTGAAATGTTTTCATGTGATATGAAACATTCCCATTACCAAAAAAATATTAAAGCAAGATCTTCTTCAGGCTTTGATTTGCTATCTAAATTTTTTTACATGATTTTATGCATATTTTATTTTTTATTTGGAACTGACAATGTGATTAGTTATCAAGTATCCTCACTAGCAATATCATTATATTTGCTGATGAAATGAACATTTGATCTTCCATATTTTAATAGGGTTGAAAACGGTATTAAAATTTCATCATTTGCAATGATTTCCCTGACTTTCTCTATATTTCTTTTTGGGAAGGTTTTAGATAATTCTATGATTATATTGATTTTTAGCATTTTTTTACAGCCAGTAACGCTACTTATTTCAACTAAACTTGCTTTTTCTAGTTACAAGAAGTTATCCAAATCTCAAAAAATCATTAAAACTCAATTCGATTTCGAGAGGAAATTCAGAAATTTTCTAATAAGATGCATGAATGAAGAAAAAAATAAAACCTTAAATTTATTCAAAACATATTGAAAATCAAGTTT
>CATKHM010000969.1:0-12290 GCA_949751825.1 Blepharisma undulans | reverse complement strand
AAAAGCTGATAACAGATATCACAAGCAAAAGAAAAAGATTCTGACTTCCTATGGAAGTAATCTTTGTGATTCAGAAAGCGGCTTAGAATTGATCATAAAAGAAATTGATACTCGTTCAGCTGAATTAGACCAATTTTTTACTACAATCGCCCAAGCCAGAAGAATATTAAAAAAAGAGCAAAATCAAGTTTTAGAATTATTGAGTTTAGACCCTGAAGAAGCAATTGAGAAAGTCAATGCGATAATTCCAGTCATTACAGATTGGTGCAATATTGCAAAAATTTTATATGGGAAGACAGAAATAAGCCACGTCGATAGCATAATAAATGAGGGAAATAAGAATTTAAAAATATTTGAAGAAGAAAAGGAAAAAACATTAGCAAAAAGAGAAGGTAAAATAGACACTAATAATTGCAAGCAAAAAATTCAGTATAGTGAAGGCTCAAAAAACCCTAAAGATACTATTATGCAAATTCTTGAAGAGAAAGGATCACAGATTTTTGGAAAATCGAATGACGCAGAGTTTAGAACAATTTGCTTGATTTATGAGGGTTGTGCTCATGATCATTCACTTGAGCAGGCTTATCAAGAATATGTCAATACTTATCGCAAAAAAACGAGAATCTATAATCTTTGCAAAGAAAAAGATGAAGAAAGAGATTATATAACTGCTTTATATATTTACGACACTGAAATTGAAAGCAAAGGAAAGGAAATCTTGCAAACTCCAGAAGTCTTAAACTTAGGTACTTGCATAACTCAACTTCCAAATGGTAAATTGTTCTGTTATGGTAAAAGAGATCCAGTTTCAGGGATTACAGTACTAATTGATGAGAAATGTGTTGTTGAAGTTCTGCCATCTGGAACTCATTGTTCAGCATCATCAGCTATTTATTTCAACCAAAATGTTTATTGCTTTGGAGGAGATGATCATAAGTTATTAACTCTATCTCGTAGATTTGATTTGGTTCAAAATCGATGAAGAGAATTAACTCCAATGCCAGAACGTGATTGCGATTGCAATAGTATAATATTTAATGGGAATATTTTGATTTCTGGATGAATTAATAGAAAGCTTTTGCGATATTCAATTGGTGCGAATTCATTCACATCAATTCCTTATGAATTTGCAGAATGGAAAGAAAAGATCCTGATAAATGCAGAGAGACTGTATTTGATTGAATGTTATAATGGATCAATATATGAAAGCGAAACTGGAAGTGACACTGCTTGGAGACGAATTGCGCAATCAACAATCAATTATGCTGATCAAGTGTATTATGCATATAATAAAGGAGGAGTGTATATTGCTCAATTCAGCATCACTATTTTATTAAATAATACAAAACTAGATCATTGCCTGAAATTTATAGGATATTATACTACTACAAGTTTGATCTGAATGCAAAAAGATTGCATGATTTAGGCAAGGCTTAATAAGATTTAATTTTATTTTAATATAGATTATTAAATATAATTCCTATAAATCAAAAAATAAATACTGTATATTTGAAAGACAATCAGTGCTACTATTAGGTTCTGCAGATGATGATAATCAACTATGAAATTTGTCCTAAGATCATTACAAAGCTTCCTTTGAAACGATCACCATTTCCCAGATTTTTACTCCAAAACCTTCTTCCTTATCATTAAATCAGTCTCCTTCATAAGCAAACTTATCTTCATATCTGATGAACCGTCCTTTGCTTTGCATTTACCTTCAAATCATTCATCTATATATATATCTCCATTGAAAAGATCTTCATGCATTTGCCATGAATTTGCTAACCTTCCAATATATTTAAGAGATCCCTCCATCATCACGATAAATTGTGCTTTTGCCTTCTGGCTCATTTTTATTATTCAATTCTCCCAATATAGAAAATACTGAAGATTTGAATGAACCTTCGAAATTAACTCCAAACCAATAATTGTTTTTAAATATAAAATGCCCAAACTTTATAATACTTCTTTGCTTGCGGACTCAACATATTCGCTGTGGCTTCCTTAAATTCTTGAAAAATTATAAAACTTTTAGCATCATCTGTATTTGCTTGGCTTATTTTCAAGTCATCACTAATAACCGTTTCAATTAAATGATGAATGCTATTCCTGACGATATCTTTTGGCTTATTTAATTCAGTATTACTGTTTACAAAGTTTATTTATTCATCCACTAATAAGATTTGTATTTTTCAGTAATTTTTCATCAATTAAGCAGAGCTTTTTGGTTTCGGATAAATCTTCATATAGTAATGTGATTATGCATGACCAATTTTAATTTTGAAACCTTTTGAGGAAACGCCACTTGATTTTGCTGCTGTATTTTTTCAAGTAATCTTATATTAAGTGCTTTCACAATTTTTTTGAGCAGAATTTTCAACGATGAAGCAAGTTGGCTAAAAGTGTTTATTAAGCATTTTCTTTAAATTCTTAATTTTTGATATTTCTTCGTGAAGCAGATTAATAGTTACTTCTTTTACCACTTAATCGATGACTTTTTATTCAGCAGCACTAATAGCAAGCGGAAGGTGCTTATGAGAGAGAAATTTAGATTTTCTATAAGAAGAATATATGAAGCGATTAATAGAAGTGCACAGGAAATAATAATGAGTAAGAGGGAATTTTCATAAATTGAGAAAGGCGAGGATGAAACAGATGTATGAAGAGATATGTTGATAGCAGTTGCTTAGTTGGAGTTGTAAAAAATAAAAATAAGAGGTTCTTGAATGGAGAAGCATTATTAGAAGCGAGAGAGGCAAAAGCCAAGCGATGGAAAGCTTTGTAGGCACAGAGAGTAAAGACAAAATCCAATATAGAGTGATGATTATCTAATGTGCAAATTGTTGAGATAAGGCAAATGCTGTAAAATGGCTTCTACAGATTATATATCGAGTAAAGTAAGAAGCACATGCTATTTAGATAAAGAATATTGGGAAATGTTATAGTGGATATAGCATAAAGAAATTTAAAACAAAAATACTTAAAAAAGTGTTGTGGAGGTATCTTGCGATTATTATTAAGAAAATAAGTACAATTCAAGTAACTGAAGATTGTGAAATACTGATAAGATATCATAGGAGCTGAATTAAACTATACTTAATATAATAAATAGCAATGAGTCGATTTCTGAAATAGACTGTATGCTATGTAGAACCCCTTCAATAGAAGCATGATCGCCAATATGAGTTTGGCAGTAAATGCTTTTGATAAAGTGTAGTTGCAGTGAAACTTGATTTTTTGAGTGCAATTGGGCATATAGCACCTCTTCGGCTCCATTTTATAATTATTATAAAGAAAAATTAGACTTATTTTAGAAAATAAAGTGATCATATACGCTGCATAAAACATATTAAAATGCGAATGCATTTCATTTTGGTATTTAAGGGCTTTATTTGTAAGTCAAGAACAATCTTCAGCCAAACGATATAAATTTATAATAATTGACAATTAATTATACTGTTATTTTTCTAAATATAAATGCTTGGCTCATTTTCTCAAATTAAACCCTTTTCCAAACAGATATGATAAAATTTGCCTAGTAAAAAAGGCAAGCAGATAAAATAGACGGATGAATTTAGAATGTAAAATATATATTAACATACTTAAAAAGCGCTTGGTATTAAATAGATATTATATATCAAATTTTATAATAGAAAACTTCTATCATGAAACGAATCAATAAGTTAGATTCTTTTTCTGCAAACATCAATATTTTCCTTATCAAATATTGTTTTCTAAACAATAGTAGTTATTACTATTACATGCTAATATTGGATACAAACAAAAAATTTACATATCTATTTTATGGTTCTTATTGCTCTTCTTTTCTATATTATAAGTCCTCTTTTAATAATTCTCCATTCTCCCATATTCCTTTTACAATTTTTTCACTTTGGAAAAACTGTGTCCCTTCTCCATGCTTTTTGTCATTAAATCAGTGCCCTTCATATCTATTTCCATTTGGCCATTCATAAATTCCATAGCCTTCTTGGTTATTCATTACTCAATCTCCAGTATAGCATCTTCCATCTTTTCATGTAAATTTCCCTTTTCCATGCTTTTTACCGCTTTTCCATTCTCCTTCATATTCATTTCCATCACTCATTACATATTTACCTACCCCTTCTCTTTCATTATTTATATAACTTCCTTCATAATAAGATCCATTAAGAAATTCATATTTTCCTTGCCCATGCTTTTTATTATTGCAAAAGTTTCCTTCGAAACGATCGCCATTACTCCAGGTTTGTACTCCGAAACCTTCTTCCTTATCATTGAGCCAGTCCCCTTCATAAACATACTGGTTTTCTCCATTTCTAATAAATCGCCCTTTGCCATGCCTTTTTCCTCTAAGTCATTCGCCTATATATATGTCTCCGTTTAAATAGATTTTTCTGCCTGTCCCATGAAGTTTACCAGCCTTCCAATATCCTTCAGAGGTTTCTCCATTTTGATAATAAATTATCCCTTTACCTTCTGGCTCCTTTTTATCATTTAATTCTCCTCCATATATAGAATTGTTTGGTAATTTGATTGGACCTTCAAAATTTACTCTAAAAAGATCATTATTTTCAAATATATAAGAATCTGATTTTTCTAGAACTTCTTTTGCTTGAGCACTCAGCATATTTGCTGTAGCTTCTTTAAATGCTTGGAAATTTTTATTATTTTTTGCTTCATCTATCTTTTTATGATTTAATTTTAAGCCATTACCAAAAGCAACCTCAATTGAATATTCAATCTCATTGTTAGCTATATCTTCGGGCCTATTTCTATTCAATATTATAACCCTGTTATTAAGTTCATTTAAATCTTCAAAGAGTAGAGTGCTTAAAAATGGGTCTAATTTAAGTTTTGATACTTTTTGAATTGCTGCTAATTTATTTAGCTGCTTGTCTTTTTCAAGCAAACACATATCAAGTGCTCTCATAATTTTTGAAAGCAGATTTTCCAATGACAAAATCAGCTGGTTAAAAGCTCATATTGATTCTTTTTTTAAGGTATTAATTTTTGATATTTCTTCATAAAGCAGATTAATAGCTACATTTTTTACCTTTGGGTCGATTTCTGAAATAGATTGTATTCTATGTGTAACCCCTTCAATAGACGCATGGTCGCCTACATGAGTTTGGCAGATAAATGCTTTTGATGAAGTGCAGTTGCAGTGAAATTTGATTTTTTGAGTGCAATTTGGCATATAGCACCTCTTCGACTCCATTCTATAATTATTATAGAGGAAAATTAGGCTTATTTTGAAACTAAAGTGATCATATACGCTGCATAAAACATATTAAAATTTTAATGCATTTTATTTTGGTATTTTAGGACTTTATTTTGTAAGTAAAGAACAAACTTTGATCAAATGATATAAATTTATAATAATTGACAATGAATTATTGTTTTATTTTAAAAATATAAATGCTTTGCTCATTTTGCCAAGTTAGATTCTTTTTGGAGAAAACATGACCTCGGCTTAACTGTTTCCTTATTAGATAGTGTTTATAAACATTAAAAGTTATGGCATGCCAATATTGAATACGAAGAATAAACTTTATTTAGCATCTTTATTTATTCTGTTCTCTCTCCTTCTCCATATTTATAAATCTTCTTTTAATAATTCTCCATATTCCCACAATCCTACTAGAATTTTTCCATTTGGATAAAAGGATGCCCCTTCTCCATGCTTTTCGTCGTTAAGCCAATGCCCTTCATATCTATTTCCATTTGGCCATTCATAAACGCCATAGCCTTCTTGTTTATCCATTACATAATCTCCAGTATAGCATCTTTTATCTTTTCAAGTAGATTTTCCTTTTCCATGCTTTTTATCACTTTTCCATTCTCCTTCATAAACAAGCTTATCTTCACCATTTCCAATAAACTGTCCTTTACCATGCCTTTTTCCTTCAAATCATTCACCTATATACATATCTCCTTCATACTCAATTCTTCTGCCTACGCCGTGAAGTTTGCCAGCCTTCCAATATCCTTCACAGATCTCCCCATCACAATATATTATGCCTAGACCTTCTGGCTCATTTTTATGATTTAATTCTCCTCCATACATAGAATTGTCTGATAATTTGATTGGACCTTCGAAAATAACTTCAAGCAGATCATTTGTTTCAAATATATAAGGAGCTGACTTTTTTAATACTTCTTTTGCTTGTGCACTCAGCATATCAGCTATCACTTCTTTAAATGTTTTGAAGGTCATAGAATTTGTAGTTTTATCTATTTTTTTGCGGCTGATTTTTAAGTCATTCCTACTTAATTTTTCAATTGAATATTTAATATTATTCCTCGGTATATCTTCTGGACTATTTATATCCAATATTATCACTTTTTGATTCAGTTCATTTACGCATTGGCGAATATCATTTGTTTTTGCCAGTAAATTTTCATCAATTAGGCATAGTTTTTTGATTTCAGATAAATCTTGAGAGAGCAAAATGCTTAAAAATTGATCTGCTTTAAGTTTTGATACTTTTTGAATTGCTAATAATTGATTTAGTTGCTTCTCTTTTTCAAACAAACACATATCAAGTCTTTTCATAATTTTTGAAAGTAGATTTCCTAATGATGAAATTAGCTGGCTAAAAGCATATATTGATTCTTTCTTTAAATTATTAATTTTTGATATTTCTTCATGAATCAGATTAATAGCGAATTCTTTTACCTTTGAGCTGATTTCAGAAATAGATTGTATGCTATGAAGAACCCCTTTAATAGAAGCGTGATCACCAACATGAGCTTGGCACATAAATGTTTTTGATCCGGTGCAGTTACAGAGAAATTTGATTTTTTGGGTGCAATTTGGCTTGTAGCATTGTTTCGTCTCCATTATAAATTTTTGATATGAATCGAATAAAAATTAGACTTATTTTAGAAAATAAAGTGATCATATAACTATTTTATTTCAGTATTATATTTTTGATTCTTCTTTTCGATTTCTCAATTGAAATATTTCTCTTTTCAATAACCCTAATTAGCATGCATAATAAACAAAATTTTATTTACTTCTTTTAAAATGATTAGAATATAGAGAAAATTTCTTCTTTAAATATATTTTATTTATTATCAAATTCTCTCATCCTTACTTTGGGTTTAAGTTTTCATAGCTTTTTAAGTTAAAATTTATTGCACTAATCATAGATATAGGATTTTCTTCATTAAAACTTTCTATAATGTTATTAATTTGATTTTCTATTTCATGAAATCGTTCAATGATATTATTATATGGCTTTGCTGTAAACATCATTTTTGCTTTCTCAATGGCCTCACATGATTGCAAAGCAAGAAAACTTAAAATCGAATCTTTTTCAAATCTGGATATTTTTTGTACTTGAGAAATATTTTCGAAATATTCACTAATTTCTGCAGAAGCCAATTCTATTTTATTTAAAATATTCCAAAGAGAATTTTCATAGTTGTGGATCGTCTTTTCAAAGGAAGTGATAATTTTTGATTTAATCGAATCCCATTTCAGCTTTTCTTCTGTGAGAAACTTAAGTACTGCTTCTTTTGTACCTTCAACGGGTTCTAAAAATATTGAACTAAAATTATGAGGCTTATTGCTTAACTTGCAATGCTTCATCAGATGAAATTCACAAGATAAAGTACTAGGTGATGTGCAATTGCATGAAATCTCAACTTCGCGTTCACACAACGGCTCAAAGCATTCTATTCTTTCTTGAAACTGCTTTATTGATAAGTTTTCAGTCTTTTGCATAGACTCTATTTGCTCATTATTCTCTTTTGAGCTATTTGCTGGAACTTCAATTTTTTGGGTATCAAGGCCATATTGGCGCTTTAGTTCAGTGATTTCATCATTATAATAGCATTTTAAGCTATGAAGCTCTTCTTCTTTTACAGCTAAGCAGTCTTCATATTCATTAGCCTGTTTTCTCAGTCTCTCTTCATACTCTTCACACATAATGTTGTATTTCTTATCAGCTGCTTCTTTATCTTCTTGTAGTCTTTCTTTAATCCTCATCATTTCTTCTTCATAAGACTCTTTCAATTTTTGATAAGAATCCTCAGCTACTTTTATCTCATCATTGGTTAATTTTATTCCAAATTTTCTTTGGCATTCAGCTAAATCTGCTTTTGCTGAATCTCTTTGTTGGGTAAGAAAATTAAACTTATTTTCCCATAGAATTCTTTCTCTCTCAAAGGCAGAACTTCTTTTAGAAATATCCTTTTCCATTTCTTGCATCATAGTTTTCAGTCTTTCATTTTCTAAATGAACAGACTTGTCAGTGCTTTCTGAGTCTTTTTTTTCTTTAAGCTGGACATTGAGGTAATCAATATCAGCTTTCAAACGATTTTCCATGTCTTGCTTTTTAGCTTCCAAATTGGCAAGCTTTTCAGCCAAAATTGCTTTTTCTTTCTCTAAACTGCTGATATTTTTTGAAGTGCTTGTAGTTAATTCTTTTAGTGATTTTTTCTTTTGGTTCAGTTTCTCTTCAAGACTTTCTTTTTCCTTTGTGAACTTTTGTATAGCTGTAGACAATTCCTCTTCTGACTCATCTTTTAAGCTTTTCAATGTTTCATTATATTTTTCTTCAGCTTCTTGCAATGAATTCTCTAAATCACTAATTCTTTTCGCCTTAAATTCATTTTCTTGTTGAGAAAGTGCCATTTCTCTCTTGAACTCACTTTTCTTTTGAATATATTCATCATTGATTTTTTGATAAGATTGCTTTGCAAGCTCAAATTTTTCAGCCAAAGTTTGTTTTTCTCTATCATATTGTTCTGTTACATCAAAATGCTCTTCTTCATTATTTGACAATTTTGATTCTAAGCGCTCCATTTTATAACCAACTGAACTTAATTCTCTTTCTTTCGCTGCAAGCTCACTAGCCATTTTTTCTACTTTTTCTACTAAGCTTATCCTTTCTGAGTTCATTCTTTCTTGCAAAAGTTCCATTGATAATTTATGAGTCTTTTGCATTGACTCTATTTGTTCCTGGCTGTCTTTTAAGTACTTTTCGAGGGTTTCGATTTTTTGGGTGTCGAGAGCAGATTGATGCTTTAATTGAGTGATTTCATCATTGTAATAACATTCTAAGTCATGAAGTTGGTCTTCTTTGGCAGCCAGATCATCTTCATAAGCATCAGCCTCTTGTCGTAATCTTTCTTCGTATTCTTCACACATAATCTTATATTTCTTATCTGCACTTTTTTTTTCTTCTTGAAGTCTTCCTTCTATCCTCTTCTTTTCTTCTTCATAAAACTCTTTCAATTGCTGATAAGAGCTTTCAACTCTTGTATTTGCTGCTTGCACCTCATCATTGGTTTTTGTTCTCAACTCTTCCGGTGCAGTTTCAAGTGTTTTTATTCTTTTCTTTAACGTCGCCTCAGCTTCTGAGAGCTGTTGATAATTTTTTTTCAAGTCTTCATATTGCTCTTGCAATTTATTTCTATCTTCAGTAACTACAGAAATCTCTTCCTGGAAATTTTTTTCTTCAGTATTCCATTCAGCGGTCTTCACTTTAATTTGGATTTCCAATTCTGCGTTTTTCTTTAATAAATCTTCTATTTGGCTTGTGAATTTCTTTTAAATTTCTTGGCTTTTCATATCTTCCATGTATTTTTGACGCGAAAATTGTAGCTGAGCTTCTGTTTCTTCGTGAGCGTTTACACCTGAAGTGGCTTTGGTTAAACGAAGCATGTTTGCGTGTTGTTTTCTTTCTTCTTGCAATTGCATTTTAATTTCCTCATATTGTTGTTCTGAAAATTCTAATTTTTGGGCTAAAATAGCATTTTCTTTTTCCCATTGCAAATCCTGAGATTTAAGAGTTTCATCAGTTTGTTTCAATTTTTGATTGACTTCTTCGTATTTTGCTTGAAGTTTTGCAATTGCAGATTCATGGTCTCTTACAAGTTCTGCTATATTTTTCTTAGTATCATTTTCTTTTCTCTCTAATTTACTTTTCAGCATTTCTAGCTGCTTTAAATAATCATCATTTATTGCTTTCAGCCTCATCTCTTTTTCTTCCCAATTTTCTACTGATTTTTCATACATATTTTCTTTTTCTTCTACCTCTCTTTCTAATTCTGAAATTTTTTCAGTTTCAGATTCAAGACGAGATTGGTAATTTTTAAGCTGCATTTCATATCTGGAATGTATATCTTTAACAGAAGAAGTATGATCCTTTTGCTTCAATTTTAAGTCATTAGCAACTTCTTTTTCTCTTTTTCTAGACTCTTCTAAGCATGCTTCAAGATATTTTATTTTTTGTTCTAATAAAGCTTTGGTTTCTTGAAGCTCAGCTTCTATATGATTAACTGATCTTTCAGCGTCTTTCATTTTTTCTTCAGCTTCTCATACTTTATTATTAGCCGCTTCAATTTGTTGTAGAAGCTCATTTTTTGCATTTTTTAAGCTATTTCTCAGCTCTTTTTCAATTTTCTCTCTTTCTTGTTTCATATTTTGAAATTCATCTTTTAAATATTGCTCTTTTGCAGAGAGTTCAGCTTTTTCATTTATAGCAATTGTATACTTTCTATGCCATTCATCTTTTTCTCTCATAAGATCTTCTTTTGCTTCTCTTACTTCTGTTTCAATCCTCATTATTTTGTCATTTGCCAATTGATCTTTCAAATTCAGCTCATTTGTCAAATTTTTTATGAAAAAATCACTTACAGCTGAGTATTGTTTCAAGGAAAATTCTAATAAAATTTCATTTCTATATGGCCCATCTGGTCCATGCTCAATAAAAAATTTCTCAAATTTTCGAAAATTTACTTCAAAATCATATAAACTTTTAATTTCCGCGTTTTTCAACTTTTGGTCAATTTCTTGAAAATTGTCTTCTAAAAATTCGTCACATTTTCTTTGGGTTTCCATCTCATTATCAGCTTTAATACCGTCATATTGTTCTTCAAGGGTTTTCTTCAGCTGTTGTAAATATATATCTCTATCAGTACCAACAGCAATTTTATTAAAATGCTTCATTGCAGCTTCTTTTGCTTCTTTGTGAAGAAGCTTTAAGTCTTTTTCATTAATAGGGAACCTGTGTGAAATACTGCTTAATATAACTTTTTCATAAATATCGTGAGCATCTATAACAGCTTTAGCGCATTCTGTTTTGCATATGCAATTCCAAGCAGTTTCTATATTAGGCACAACGCCAATATTAATGGCTTCTATATAATTTTTGGCTAAATTTGCAAGCATTTCACCACTTAAACATTTATTTTTGACAATTTTTGGCTTGATTCTTTTGATAAATCTGTTTCTCAGCTGGATAACTTGTTTTTGAAATTCTGATTCCAAACTTGAAAGAGACTTTTCTTCTAGATTCTGTAGATCGCCTTCAGGAATTGTAGGTGTTATTAGGGTAAAGCAGTCTCTGTCTCTAAAGAACTCTTTGAGAAGTCTTCTGATTTTATTTTTCTCTTCGATTGATTCGGAAAATCCTTTCTGCCGTTGAAGAGCTTTTTTAAAATACTCTTCAGGTGTTAACTTTTCACCTTCTGAATCTACTAATTGATTGTCAATGCCACTAAGCATCCACACAAAGCTGGGCATATAAGCTGCATATTCTTCAGCATCAACCTCATCAGATTGATCAGCGCGTATATGAATATGTTTTGTCAAGTTCACCACCATTGACAAACTCTGTAAGGCATCTTCATCTATAAGTCCAACTGAGGTATAAATAAAGCATGAACACAATAACAAAGTTAATGAAAAAATTTTGATGTTATGATCTGAGTCTTCATCAAAATCTCCTATTCCTTCTGAGTACAATACTACAATCGAGCAATTCTCTCCATCATCTGTCATTCCTGAAATTGGTCTTCCCCAAAGCCAAATTCCTTTTGCACAAGAGTCAATTGCTCTATCTACGCTGAAACCACCTATTTTATTTAGCAAAATTTGATTCAAAAGATAAGAATTTGCAGCTCGATGCATTCCAGCAACACCAATAATTGCTATTGATGACGACAATGAAGATAAGAATGCCAATGCATCAGGATTTATTTCAAATGAATTGCTGTCAAAAGTATATTGAATTAGTGGAATCGCTTCATCAATATACTCAAATTGTTGAGGATCTTTATCTATAAAAGTTGATGATAAAGGAGATTTACTGGAATTCATTATTTATAAATTATAAGCATGTTTCTTTATTATCTAGTTTCTCCTAGTGATTTTTTCTTTAAGATCTGGCATGCATTTTCCTTCAGCTTTTTAGGCTTCCTGTCACTTTCAGCCCTGGTCGCTATCGATCAACTGCTAACGCATCTAAGTCTAAATACATAATCTCCATTGA
>CATKHM010000968.1:0-12290 GCA_949751825.1 Blepharisma undulans | reverse complement strand
CGTATTCTTGTTTTAATTGATCTAATTGTGAATAGATATCAGCCTCTTGATCGCCCATTATTAGGTATTAGTATAAATTGAAAAATAGGTAGAAACTGTTAAAGGGTTGGGATATTGATGAAAGCAGTAATTTGAAAGGGGTTGATGAAAATGTATAAGTTTGAGGAAAAGGAATAATTTAGATGGGGAAATTAGTAAAAAGTTTTTACGTTATAGAATTTGCGAAGTTTAAGTTAGTTTGAGGATTATTGTACCACAGTTGATATTTGATTTTTTAATTTAAAATAATTTGCCTGTAAAATTTCAAAAGAAATTATGGATACTTTAGATAGCAAGCTCATATATTTGAAGCAAAAATATTGACTAATTGACAAAATAAAGGATATTCAACTTTGAAACGAGCATGTATTAAAACTATTTATTTCAAATCAATTATTTTCTTACTTACATAATTAAAATTTTTCAAAGTTCAAAGCTTACACAAATGCTAGATAATTTAATCTGAAATTCATTACGTATGTCTATTTTCCATCAAAACTTGCCTCATTTTTTGGTTTTCAACCTGCAGCTGTGAGTTTCTTTTCGATAAATCCGCAATGTCATCAACCAATTTTCTGATTTTCTCTTCTCGTATTGTATCTCTCTTATTGTACTCAGAAATCAGTTCCTTATGAAAACTTAGCATTTCTGTGAATTTGTTTCCAAGAGCTTCTTGAAAATATGTTAATAAGCTAATCGGCACGGTATCTTCATGATTTCTTGAACTGTCGCTTTGCGATAATTCTTCTTGTCTTTTGCTGGCATTGTCTAAATCATCGTCTTGGTTGAATTCTGAGTAGCGTGAATTGTGGGGACTTTCATAGCCACTTCTATTGGCTCTTGAAGGAGCTGAAGGGTGGCTAGAATAATAATTATTCATCATTTTAATTATCCCACTTTTAAATACTTCTCATTAACAAAGGCGAAAAATTAATTATGATTACAGTCTTAATGATTTTTATACTATTTAAAAATTCATCCGATTCGTCTTCCAAAGTTTTTTATATCAAAACGTGGTTAATATTGTAAATTTTAAATTATATGGGCTGCTATCAAAGCAAATCAAAATCAGACAATTCAAAAATTGTGACAGTAAAAGACCTGAAAGTCCAAAAAAGTGCGTTTGTTCAGCACAATCCCAACCCTTTTCAAGAAGTCTACTCAATAGGCCGCAGTATTGGCACTGGTGCTTTTGGAGAAGTCCGGCGTGTTGTGCATCGCCATGCAAATGCTACAAGAGCTGCCAAAATATTTAGAAAAGATCTTGCGAAAACAGAAGAAGCCAAACAGAAATTGAATCTTGAAATAGATATCCTTAAAAGCCTTGATCATCCAAATATTATTCGAATTTATGAGTTCTTTGAAGACCCGAAACGTTTTTATATAGTTATGGAGCACTGCAAGGGTGGTGAGTTATTTGAAGAGATCCTTAAGCGGCAAGCTTTTGGAGAAGTCCATGCAGCTCAAATAGTCCAACAAATTTTATCAGCAGTTGCATATTTGCACGATCGTGGAATTGTCCATAGAGATTTGAAGCCAGAAAATATCTTGCTTGAAGAGCGAGGTGATATTTTGAATATCAAACTGATTGATTTTGGCACTGCTTGCTTTTTGGAAAAAAATAAAACAATAAGAGGTGCTTTGGGGACTGCTTATTATATAGCTCCTGAAGTGCTGACAGGGTATTATAATGAAAAGTGTGATATGTGGAGTATAGGTGTAATTATTTATATTTTATTATCTGGGGTTCCTCCATTTGACGGGAAAACCGATGACGATATCATCGAAAAAGTCAAAAAAGGAAACTACTCCTTTGCAGGCTCAGCATGGAAAAACATTTCAAGAGAAGCAAAAGATTTAATCTCTTCTCTTCTATGCCCTCCAGCTAACCGTCTATCTGCTCCAGCTGCTTTACTTCATCCATGAATTGCCGCAAATGCTTCTCGCTCTCTTCCAAGCATCCAAGTAATGCAATCTGCCCTATCCAACCTCAAAGGTTTCCACAATAACAACAAGCTAAGAGACGCAGTACAAACTTTCATTGCAACCCAATGCATTTCTCAGCAAGACACAAAAGACATGAGAGAAGCCTTTCGTGCCATGGACACCAATGGGGATGGAAAATTAAGCAAAGAAGAGCTATTGGCCCAATATGCCAGAACCATGGGGCCAGAAATGGCGGAGGTAGAAGTCAATAGGATCATGGCAGAGGCTGATTCTGATAATAATGGGTTTATCGATTATACAGAGTTTTTAAAGGCAACGCTGGATATGAAAACAGCGATGTCAGCAGAAAATTTAAAGGTCGCGTTTGATGTGTTTGATAAAGATGGGAGTGGGAAGATATCGACATTGGAACTGAAGAGGATTTTGGAAGGAGGAGCGCAGACTGAAAAAAGCTTGTGGAATATGATTGTAAATGAAGTAGATTTGAATGGGGACGGAGAAATTGATTTTTCTGAGTTCCAAAATATCATTCTTAGTAAACTTTAATTAATTAGACATTGCAAATAATTTTTCATTTACATATGAATGCACTAATAAATTGAGAAATGTGATTTAAAATATAGAACAATCACCAGATATTTAATAAAATGATGGAGAGATACAATATTGTCTGGCAAAATCCAGACATTAAAAAGCGTGAAAATAGAGACTGACCACAACGGTTTTTCTTTGGGCATGAAGTCAAAATTTTTTCAGATATTGATGAAGCAGCTGACTTTTTAGTGACATCAAATGACAATTGAATTCTTCTCATTTCTGGGTCAAACGGTTGCGAACTTACCCCTCGAGTTTACAACTTGCCAACTGTCTTGGGAATCGTTATTTTTATCGGTCCAGATCCTCTTGATATGGAATGGGCACAAAATTTTCCTCGAGTCAAAATAACGCAAGGGTTTGGGTTTAAGCCAGCCATGGATGAAATCAAAAAAATATGAACCACTTATATAGCAACAGCAGCTATTCAAGCTGTGCCTAATCCAAGTCCAGCGGTCGGCCAATTAATATCTGTAATAGATCCTGATAATTCTCCAAGCCCTAAAATAAAAGCCAAAAAAAATTACTATCATTGGCAGGATGAGCTTGAAATGGGATTTTTACAAATCTGCAAACTTACTATGAAAAATTCTCAAATTAATCGGCAAGCTGTTTTTAATGAACTTCTTGAGCTGCTACCGTCACCAGATAAAAGAGAAAAGCTTGAAAATAAGTATAACAGGTATCCTGATGATTTATTAAGGTCATTTGTAACAGTTTATTCAGCAAATTTGATATATAAACAGCTTAATGATTGCTATGCTGATAATGATTATAGGAATGTGGTAAATATCACAACAGCTTGTGTTATGGAATTAAAAACAAGAAATGATTTACAATTACCTGTAGACACAGTGCTTTATAGGGGTGTAAAACTTTCGGAAGAAGATTTAAAAAGCTATCAAAAAGGCAAAAGAGGCTTTTGAAGCGCATTCACAAGCACTTCTAAAGACCTCAGAGTTTCAAGAAGCTCAGCATTTGGAGGAGATGTTGTATTCAAAATTCGATTATCGAAAATAAACCCGCATCCTCATATGTGTATTGAAAATTGGTCCAAATATCCTAACGAAAAAGAAGTTTTATTGATGCCTTATTTTCCTTTGATTACTAAATCAATTAAAGTAATAAAGCCTATTGGCAAGCCTTATACTCAAATTTCAGTCAAGCAAGATAAAAATCACCCTTCGCTAGCATTCAATAATGAAATTCTTATTAATTACTGAAGAGAACGTATTGAAACAGAAATTTCAATCCCAGTACATCAGACTTGCGAAAGAATCAGACAAAAAGTTGCTAATTCTGTCGATTTATTGTCATATTTTACCTCAACTGGATATGAGCATGAAGGAACTCCCCAGTTTGAGAAAGACTTGAGTATCATCATCAAAAATTGCTACAAAAAAAACAAAGCTCACATAGAGGAATCTCTGAAAAGCTCTGGACCAAATTCATCGTTAATTACTTATTGGGGAGCAATGAAAACAGATATAGAAGCTTCTATTATTGACCATATCACAACTAACATAGCAGAAATGTTTGAAATTGAACTTGAGAGGATAAAAAAAAATATTGTGAGAGTAATTAGCAGTCAAGCACTCTCAATGTTTTATATACCACAACAAACTTTAAAAGAAGCAACTTCTCCTATATTTACATATGCTGGAGGAGTTAGTTTTACAAGTCAGCCAAAAGCAATTTTAGAAGAATCTAAAGAAGGTAATTCTGGAGCATATTTGGATACTTTTATAATCTCAGTTTTAAGAGTAATGAAATCATCTGTCATTCAATATACGAGTTCTATTGTAGCAACTACTGAAAAATTAAGAGCTCAGTTGAGGAGCCAATTAGAAGCTCTGGAAGGAGAAATTACTAGATCTTTGGAGTTGGTGCTTCTTTAGCTTAATCGTTAATAACTTCTTTATTATCATTATATTGGCCCATTTGAATTGAACCAAAAAATTTGTTTGATGCTGAAAATTTCAATTGAAAAATAGCAATGAGAGACATAGAAATAAGCAAATCAATTTTATGGAAACATTTTCAAAATTCAGATGAAAAATAATTATTAAAACAATTTGAAAAAATCTAATGAGATTTAAAGAACTCTTCTTCTCCACTTGATTTCTTTTTCTAAGTGATTCAAATAAAAACTAAATCCATCTGAAATGCCAATAAAGAAAAATGAAAGGATAATAAATAATTTTTGCTATAAATTAAACTTAGTTTCCATATTATAATTTCAGGTTATTTTTGAGAAAGCACGAATACAATATGTATCCAGCTGATTATTGCGTTAAAAATTATAGAAGGTTTATAAATGGAATCGACAAAAATTGTATGGCATGATCCTAGAATCTTCAATGATGAAAATTCTGGTTACATCAGAGATCACTTATCCCCGTTGAGCTATCAAGCCTTCACAACCGTTCCTGAAACTGTCCAATTCTTATCATCAACAACTGAAAAATGAATTCTAGTTACATCTGGGACCAATGGCCAAGAACTTGTCCAACAAATCCATGCGTTCCCATCTGTAATTGGAATCGTCATATTCTGCATGAATTACAAATACCACAAAGAATGGTCGTCTGCCTACAGCAAGGTAAAAAGTGTAGAAACCGGAGGCTTCAAAAACGTTGTCGAGCAAGCAAGAAAAGTTTGAGCCCAATTAGTCACATATAATGTTTTGCATATGACCCAAAATGGTAATATAGAATACAACCAAATGATAAATGCGCTTGAAATTAATACAACTGGGACTTCAAGCAACCCTATGGTGTGTGACAACTCGACCCACAGAGCCTATTATCATATGGACAAAGATCTGGAAATGAATTTTCTGCAAGTTTGTAAGTTTGCAATTAAAAACAAGTCTATTCCTCGATCGGCTGTTTTAAACGAGCTTAAAAGCTTTGGAATAACAGATAACGATAAAGTACAGATTGAAGAAGCCTTTGGCAGATATCCTGACGATTTATTGAGATCTTTTGTCTATACATATACAACAAATTTGGTGTTCAGAAAATTAAATGAGTGCTATGCAATCAACAATTACTCAAGAGTCATGAACATCACAGCTGCTTGCCTTTTGGAGCTCAAATCAAGGCCAGAGCTTATGCTTCAGAGCCCAACTGTTCTTTATAGGGGTGTTAATATTCCAGAAGACAAACTGAACAGTTTCACTGTAGGACAAAGAGGATTTTGGCCTGCATTTACAAGTGCATCTACCAGAGGAGAGGTGGCAAGAAGAACCTATTTTGGTGCAACCGTTATTTTTGAAATTCATTTGCAAGAAAAAGAGCCTCATCCTCATATAATTGTTCAATCTTGGTCTGAATATGTCTCCGAACAAGAGATTCTATTGCTGCCTTACTTTCCATTGGTGATCACTAATATACAAAAAGCAAATGGAAAGACATTGATAACTATTGAGCAAGATCAAACTCATCCATCTCTTGCTTTTAATAACCAAACCTTAATAAACTATTGAAGATCAAGAATAGAAGCAGAAGTTATTGCCCCAATTGACGAAATCTGTGATGACATTAGAGACAAAGTCACCAACAACGTTGATCTTCCTAAATATTTTAGGAGAGAATCAAGTTCAGAATATTCAGTATGGCAGTTTGCAATAGATTTTGATAAAATAGTCCGTACAACTTATAAGAAACATTCCGCAGAAATTCAGAAACTCAATAACTCTGCAAGAGGATCGCTGCTTGATTATATACAAATTATGAAAAAAGATCTTATAAGTTCAATAATTTTGTATATAAAGAAAGATATTGAAAATATATTCAGGTTGGAATTTGAGAGAATCAAAGAAAACCTCATAAAAATCATGAGTTATGAAGTAACTACAGCTTTTAATTTGCCGGATATTATATTAAAAGAACTAATATCTCAGATTATCAAATTGGCATCGATGAGCAATTTTTCAGCTATTTCACAAGTAAAAAAAGCTATTGGTGAAGAAAGCAAAGGAGAAGCAGAGTCTTCCAAATATCTTGATACTTTTATAAAAGAGATGATGAAAGGGGCAAAAACTGGAATCAGCGGCTATATGGAGAAGATTGAAGAGAAAAATGACGAAATTAAAAGTGAGTTGTATAGGCAGCTTGAGGAGCTGAAAAATAAAATCCACCAGTCACTTGAAAATGTTCTATTTTAGGCATTCTCATTGATGAATAAGCAATTTAATTAAATAGTCGAGAAAATTAATATATTGATAAAATTTATATTATAAAATATTTTAATTGAAAAAAGACTTGAATAAGCTGTAAATCACTATTGATTGAAAATTATAGATTATAAAATATGGAACCAATCAAGATTGTATGGCACGATCCTCATATTTTCAACGAAGAATCAATCTCTCTTGGTAGATGGCTCTACTTTTCTTCATTTGAATATCGAGCCTTTGCTACTGTTCCAGAAACTGTACAGTTTTTATCAACCATTAATGAAAGATGAGTTTTGGTCACATCTGCCACAAACGGTCAAAACCTAGTTCAGCAAGTACACAATTTTCCAAGTGTAGCTTTCATCGTGATTCACTGTCTGAGAATTGAATATGCTAGACAATGGTCATCTGCCTTTCAAAAGGTAAAAAGAATCACAAACGGTAGCTTTGATGATGTTCTGGGCCAAGCCACAGAAAGTTGGAATGAATTAGTTGCATATAACGATTTATCTTCTACTCAAGTAGAACTCTAAATACGCCTTAATCATGAAATTAATGTATTTTAGAGTATAGCAGTAAATATTTTTAGCAAAGAACTAGTAAATTATACTTTTACTTAGTAAACTTTAATTAATTAGACATTGCAAATAATTTTTCATTTACATTTGAATGCACTGATAAATTGAGAAAGATAATTAAAAATATAGAACAATCAATAGGATATTTAATAAAATGACGGAGAAATACAATATTGTCTGACAAAATCCAGACATTAAAAAGCGTGAAAATAGAGACTGACCACAACGGTTTTTCTATGGGCACGAAGTTAAAACTTTTTCAGACATTGATGAAGCAGCTGACTTTTTAGTGACAGCAAATGACAATTGAATTCTTCTCATTTCTGGGTCAAACGGTTGCGAACTTACCCCAAGAGTTTACAACTTACCAACTGTCTTGGGGATCGTTATTTTTATCGGTCCAGATCCTCTTGATATGGAATGGGCACAAAATTTTCCTCGAGTCAAAATAACCAAAGGGTTTGGGTTTAAGCCAGCTATGGATGAAATCAAAAAAATATGAACCACTTACATAGCAACAGCAGCCATTCAAGCTGTGCCTAATCCAAGTCCAGCAATTGGCCAATTAATATCTGTAATAGATCCTGTTAATTCTCCAAGCCCCGAAATAAAAGGCAAAATAAATTACTATCATTGGCAGGATGAGCTTGAAATGGGATTTTTGCAAATCTGCAAACTTACTATGAAAAATTCTCAAATTAATCGGCAAGCTGTTTTTAATGAACTTCTTAAGTTTTTATCGTCGCCAGATAAAAGAGAGTGGCTTGAAAATATGTATAACTTGTATCCTGATGATTTATTAAGGTCATTTGCAACAGTTTATTCAGATGATTTTATCTCTGACCAGCTTAATAATTGCTATGCTGTTAATAATTATAGAAATGTGGTAAATATCACAACGGCTTGTGTTATGGAATTAAAGACAAGAAATGATTTACAATTACCTGTAGGCACAGTGCTTTATAGAGGTATAAATCTTAAAGAAGAAGAAATAAAAAGTTATCAAAAGGGAAAAAGAGGCTTTTGGAGTGCATTCACAAGCACTTCTAAAGACTATATAGTTTCAAGAAGTCCACCTTTCGGAGGAAATGTGTTATTTAAAATTCGATTGTCGAAAAAAAATCCGCATCCTCATATGTGTATTGAAAATTGATCCAAATATCCTAAGGAAAAAGAAGTTTTATTGATGCCTTATTTTCCTTTGATTACTAAATCAATTAAACTAACAAATTCTTATAATGGCCCTTGCACTCAAATTTCAGTTAAGCAAGATAAAAATCACCCTTCGCTAGCATTCAATAATGAAATTCTTATTAATTACTGAAGACAACGTATTGAAACAGAAATTTCAATTCCAGTACAACAGAATTGCGAAAGAATCAGACAAAAAGTCGCTAATTCTGTCGATTTGTTGTCATATTTCGCCTCAGCTGGATATGAGCATGCAGAAACTCCCCAATTTGAGAAAGACTTGAATATTATCATCAAAAATTGCTATAAGAAAAATAAAGCTCACATAGAGGAATCTCTGAAAAGATCTGGTCCATATTCATCGTTAATTGCTTATTGGGGAGCAATGAAAACAGATATAGAAGCTTCTATCATTGACCATATCACAACTAACATAGAAAAAATGTTTGAATTTGAGCTTGAGAGGATAAAAAAAAATATTGTGAGAGTAATTAGCAGCCAAGCACTCTCAATGTTTTATATACCGCAGCAAACTTTAAAAGAAGCAACTTCTCCTATTTTTACATATGCTGAAGGAGTTAGTTTTACAAGTCCGCCAAAAGCAATTTTAGAAGAATCTAAAGAAGGTAATTCTGGAGCATATCTGGATAATTTTATAATATCAGTTCTAAGAGTAATGAAATCAGCAGCCATCATATATACAAAATCTATTACAGCAACTACTAAAAAATTACGAGCTCAATTGAGGAGCCAATTAGAAACTTTAGAAGGAGAAATCAATAGATCTTTGGAGTTGGTGCTGCTTTAGCCTAATCATTAATAAATCCTTTATTATCATTATAATGGTTATTATCCCTATTTGAATTGAATCAAAAAATTTGTTCAAAGTTGAAAGTTTCTATTAAAAACAGTAAAAAATGGAAAACAGAAAGTAGCAAATCAATTTTCTGAATGCATTTACAAAAAAATATTTGAATTATAAAATTAACCACTAAAGCAACTTGAAAATCTAAAATTAAATTATGGGATTAAAATCATTATTCTTCTTCACTGTACTTCTAATTTCAAAATTAAGCAAATAAACACTGAATTCAGAAAAGCTGAGATGCAAATAAAAATAAAAAGGAAAGAAAAATAAATAATTAACCATAAATTAAGCTTAAATTTCAATATTATAATATTCAGGATATTTTTTGAGAAAACACGAATGAAATAAACATATAGCTGGATATTGTGTTAAAAATTTATAGAAGGTTTATAAATAAATGGAATCAACAAAAATTGTATGGCATGATCCAAGAATCTTCAATAAAGAAAATTCTGACAACATCAGAGATCACTTATCCCAATTAAGTTATCAAGCCTTTGCAACTGTTATTGAAGCTGTCCAATTCTTGTCAGCAACCTCCGACAAATGAATTCTAGTTACATCTGGATCAAATGGTCTCGAGCTTGTCCAACAAATTCACGAGTTTCCATCTGTAATTGGAATCATAATATACTGCGAGCATCCTGAATACCACCAATGGTCGGCTTCCTTCAGCAAGATAAAACATGTAGAAAAAGGCAAATTTAGAAAAGTTGTCGCAGAAGCAAGGAAAATTTGGGACCAATTGGTAACATATAATGCTTTGCATATGATCCAGAAAGGAAATGCAGAATATAGCCAAATTATAAATGCAATCGAAATCAATACAACTGGAACTTCAAGCAACCCTATGGTGTTTGATAGTTCGACCAATAGAGAGTATTACCATATGGATAAAGAGCTGGAAATGAATTTTCTGCAGGTTTGTAAGTTTGCAATCAAAAACAAGTCTATCTCTCGATCAGCTGTTCTAAATGAGCTTAAAAGCTTTCGAAGAACGGATGATGATATAGCAAAAATTGAAGAAGCATTTAGCAAATATCCTGACGATTTATTGGGATCTTTTGTCTATACATATACAACAGATTTTGTTTTCAAAAAATTAAATGAGTGCTACGCACTAAATGATTACTCAAGAGTCATGAATATAACAGCTGCTTGTCTTTTAGAGCTGAAATCCAGGCCACAGCTTATGCTTCAGAACCCAACTGTTCTCCATAGAGGTGTAAATATTAAAGAAGACGAACTGGGCAGTTTTGTTGTAGGTCAAAGAGGGTTTTGGCCTGCTTTTACAAGTGCATCTACCAGAGGAGAGGTTGCAAGAAGATCCTGTTTTCGTGCTAATGTTATTTTCGAAATTCATTTGCAAGAAAATGATCCTCATCCTCACATAGATGCGCGATCTTTATCTAGATTTACCACCGAACAAGAAATTCTGTTACTTCCTTACTTTCCATTAGTGATTACTAATATCCGAGAAGATGAGAACGGAAGAACGTTAATAACTATTGAGCAAGATTCAACACATCCCTCTCTTGCGTTTAATAACCAAACCTTAATAGACTATTGAAGGCCAAGAATAAAAGCAGAAGTTATGGATCCAATTGACGAAATTTGTGATGCTATTAGAATAAATGTCACCAACAAAGTTGATCTGCCAAAATATTTTAGGAGAGATATAAGTTTAGAACATTCAGCATGGCAGTTTGCAATAGATTTTGATAAAATTGTCCGTAAAACTTATAGGGATCATTCAGCTGAAATTCAAAAACTCAATAACTCTGCAACTGGATCGCTGCTTGATTATTTACAAATTATGAAAAAAGATCTTATGAGTTCAATAATTTTTTATATAAAGAAGGATATTGAAGATATATTCAACTTGGAATTTGAGAGAATCAAAGGCAATCTCATAAAAATAATGAGTTATGAAGTAACTGCAGCTTTTAATTTACCTGACGCTATATTAATAGAATTAATATCTCAAATTATCAAATTGGCACAGATGAGCCATTTTTCAACTATTTCACAAGTAAAAAAAGCAATTGATGAAGAAAGCAAAGGAGAAGTCGAGTCTTCCAAATATCTTGATACTTTTATAAAAGAGATGATGAAAGGGATGAAAAGCGGAATTAGCGGCTACATAGAGAAGATTGAAGAGAAAAACGAAGAAATTAAAAGTGAGTTGTATAGGCAGCTTGAGGAGTTGAAAAATAAAATCCACCAGTCACTTGAAAATGTTCTATTTTAGGCATTCTCATTGATCAGTAGCCATTCTAATTAAAAATAATATTTTATTATCAGTGTTAATGTAAAATATTTCAGTCAAGAAAGCCTTAAAATTAAGCAGTAAATCTCTATTAACTAAAAATTATAGATTATAAAATATGGAACCAATCAAGATTGTATGGCACGATCCTAATATTTTCAACGAAGAAAATTCTCTATACATTAGGCTATTCTTATCTTCGTATCAGTATCGAGCCTTTACTACTGTTCCAGAAACTGTGCAATTTTTATCATCCACAAACGACAGATGAGTTCTGGTCACATCTGGCACAAACGGCCAAAACCTTGTTCAGCAAGTACACAATTTTCCAAATGTAGTTTGCATCGTGGTATTCTGTACTCAAATTCAATACGTTAAACCATGGGCGTCAACCTTTCAAAAGATAAAAAGAGTCATAAATGATAGCTTTGAAAATGTTTTACGCCAAGCCATAGAAAGCTGGAATGAATTAGTTACTTATAATGATTTATCTTCTGTTCGAGTGGCAGCTCAGAATAGGCCTTAATCATGAAATTAATGCATTTTAGAGTATAAAATAATTATTTTTTAGCAAAAAACTGACACATTATAGTTTTACTTAACTTTTTAAAGTTAACATCC
>CATKHM010000967.1:0-12295 GCA_949751825.1 Blepharisma undulans | reverse complement strand
GAAATGCACACGGAGGTCACTGCCTTTGGTGGAGCAAGATTTAGCTGGGACTGCTGGTGACCGTGAATAGCTCTTTACCATTTATTTGATACCATAGTTATCATAATTTAGGTATTTGAGTAGCAATAGCATTCTAGATTTAGATGAGATAGCAAAACATTGCTAATGTGAGTGATAAACCTTGCTCAGATTTCTTCAGCAATTTTGACACTGAATTCTATGTATTGAGCATTTTGCCCAAATTCCTTGAGCTTCACACTCTTAAATGAAACATGTATTTGTGTAAAAAACCAGTCTATTCAAAAAAGAACAATGATTATATCTCAGTCTCATTCATTTCTTACCTTGTAAACTAATATTTCAACAATATTTAATTCAAAAATATTTCAAATTATTAAAATATCATCATAATATATAAACAATATAACTAGGAATCTTTAATGAGAAAAAAGTCAATAAAGATTTTATTAATCCAATCATTTAATTCTTTTAATTTTTTGCTTTAAAGCTTCTAAAATGTTATGAAAATAAAAGAATCCGCTTCTCATATTTAATAAATTTCTGATGGAGTCTAAAAAACCTTCCAACAAGATAACTATCTCAAGAAGCGCCCTAAACAGAAACAATATGCCATTCATTGCGCAGCCTCAAGCTCCAGCAGTTTCCTTTGCCGATGATGAGTTTGTCCAAGTCACCCATTCCTCAGAAGAAGCAAAAGCTGTTCTTTCCAAAAACGCAAAATTAAACCTTTCAATGAGATTTGCTATGAATTATTTACAGCTCAACAGCAGAGAAAATCAAGAAATTCCCTGCGAACTTATATTAGAAGCTGTTGATGAAACTGGGGTAAGCAATCCAAATTCTTCCAGAGGTAGACCAGGAGTCGATATCGTATGCGCAATTGATATTAGTGGAAGCATGAGAGGTTCAAAACTTGATTTAGTTAAAAGAACCCTTGAATTTATGATTGACAAGCTCAGTGACAATGATAGAGTTTCTCTTGTAACGTTCAATAACCAATCCAAAAGATTATGCCCATTGACTGCTATGACTCCACAAGGAAAAGGCAGACTCAGGGCTATTGTAAACCAAATCCAAGCTTTGAATGGAACTGAAATAGTAGAAGGCCTTTTAACTTCGCTTAATATTTTGGCACAAAGAAGAGTTACAAATCCAGTTTCATCAATAGTGCTTTTATCTGATGGAAATGATAATAACACTCATAGTGCTATGGGTAGAACAAAATCTGCATTAATAGAAGTAGGAAGCTTGATATCATCAGGATATTCAATCCATACATTTGGGTATGGAGCAGATCATGATTCTAATCTCTTAAACTCTATGGCTGAAGAAAAGAATGGTGGTTTTTACTTCGTGGAAAGAGATGAACTCATTGGTGAAGCTTTTTCCAGCTGTTTAGGAGAGCTTATATCTGTTGTTGCCGATAATGTGCAGATTTCTTTGCAGACTTTGCAAACTGATATAAGGTTTGCTTTAACCAAAGTCTACAGTGAAAGTGGCGATCAAAGCTTCAGATTCCCACCTATTTTATCTGGTGATAAAAAAGAAGCTATATTTTTGCTTAATTTTTTCCCTACAATAGATGCTGTGCCACAAGCTCATCAAATCCAGCCTGTGAAAGCGACTGTTCAATATAGACTTACAAGATCTGGCCATGTTATAAGAGAAGAGTCATTTTTGAATGTCCCGATTATTAATGAAAGCGAAATTGTCAATGAAATAGAGCTTGATGAAGATGTGATGGTTAATTTTTATAGAGTAAAAACTGCAGATATACTTAAAGAAGCTGGAGAGTATGGAGAAAGGAATAATATGAATGCAGCTAGAGAGTGTTTGTTGAGAGGAGCACAAGAGTTAAGAGATTGTGTGGTAGCTGGACATGAGGTTGTTCAAGTGTTGATATCTGATCTTGAAAAAGCAGTGAATAGATTTGTCAGTGTAGATGCATGGGAGCATGGAGGAAAAGCTGAGATGAAAAGTAAAGCAAGAAATCATTGGGCGAAAAGAGCGCCTGATGTAGCTTCATATCAAAACTGTGTCCAGAAAGCGTTTAATATGGAATCTAAGAATTATTATTAAATTATATTAAAGAATAAAATAGTTCATATAATTTTCATTGAATAAAATGATATAATTTACACATTAAGAAGTCTTTATGTCTGCGAAAGATTTTTTTACAAAACTAGTGAATTCTGAAGCTTTGGAAAACAGCTTAAAAGGAAGACAATTTTTGCTAGACAACTACATTGAGCCTCGGCCTCCTAAACCAAAAAAAGGTCCAGGCAAAACCATCCTTGAAATTCCTAAAGAAGAGCAAAAATACGATCTTTATATTAGACTCCACGAAATGTGAAAAGAATATCTCACAGACTTGCTTGATAATAACTTCAATCCCAAAAACATTCAAGCAAAACTCCTCAAAGCAGATATGCATGGGGCTAAAATTTCTGTGTGAAAAGCCAGTTGCAAGACTTATGAAGGCCAAAAAGGCATTGTTTTACACGAAACATTGCGAGCTTTCAAAGTCATTACCCCTGAAAACGAAATAAAAAGTAAAAAATAATTAGTGTTTTTGAAAAAAGATGCAATTTTTTTGCTTGAAATTGGAGACAAAGTAATCAAGCTTTTTGGAGAAGGATTTCAATATAGAGCAGCAGATAGAGCTAAAATCAGGTGGAAACAGCGTGATAAATTAAAGATGATGAAATCATAAAGTTTTAGACCTAATTAAATTTGAACGTAATCGCTTGCGCTTTGGTAAAAGGCATCATGATTTCGTCTTCTTCTCATCGTTTTGGATGGATATAATTTTCTATAGATAAAGTAGATAATGCAAACTGAGACCAAGAATGTTAGAAAGATATTCCAAAAGCTCTGACTGTCATGTGCATTTATTTTAAGAGAATTTTGGCTGCAGAGATTACTCATGCATTGTGAGACACAATTTGAGTCATTATTTTCCATTTTGGAGCAGAAGCCTAAGCATTCTTTATTGCATGATGACAATTCAGTGAGATGTGGGTCTGCATTTATCAAGGTTTGTGAAGTTTCTTGAGGACTTGGCCTGGTATCTGTAGTAAATTCATTTGGAAGCTCTTCTGCTTTCTGATTCTCTTCGATAGGTTGCTCTTCAGTGCTTGGAGTAAGCTCTTCAGCGACGACTGTATCTGGATTTGAGTTTTCAGCCTGGGTTTCTTCTGATAATGTTTCTTCTGTTTCTTGGATGCTTCCAGATGTGCTATCTTCTTCTTCTGCTGCTTGACTTTCTTGGACTTCTTCTTGATTGTTTGACTCTTGAGTAATTTCTTCACTGGCAGCAGCATCTCCTTCAGAGTTTGAATCATTTGATTCTTGATTTGTTTCAGCGCTTTGATCTACTGTTTCTTCTTGAGTTTCATTTTCAGAGTTCTCACTATCGGCTTCTGATGGTGACTCAGTTTCTTCTTGTTGCTCTGAATTTTGATTTTCTTGATCATTTTGTTTATTTATTTCTTCTATTTCATTTTCTTCTTCCTCACTTTCTTCTTCCTCTTCTTCCCCTTCTTCCTCTTCTTCCTCTTCTTGATTTTCTTGATTTTCTTCTGCTTCTTCTTCACCCTCTTCATCTTCCTCTTCTTTCTTATCATCTTGGTCATCCATATCCACATTTCCAAAAAAGGGTATTTTCCAAAACTTAAGCTGATTTGGAACTCCAAGAATATCAATACACCCACAATCCTTTTCACATGCAATTGCTTCTTCTCCCGTTTTTGTTGCAAAGCAATTATTTGCGCATTCTAGATCACACCCTAAAACTTGTGCTTTTTGCTCAACGGTAAGTGGCTTGATATAAACAACTTCTCCGTCTTCAAATTGGTAAAACCCTTCTGTTATTAAAGCCGTAGAAAATACTGCAATAGATAGCAGGATAAAAATTTTAGCCATCATTTTGAAATAATTATTTATCAGAGAAACAAATCAAATATATATAAAATGGAGTCACAGTGGAAACAAGCACTTGCAATAGTAGCACTTCCTAAGATCATTTCAAATAGTGAACATGATCAGAAGTTACCTAACGACCCTCCCATTTTGCCAGAAATTGATGTCAGACTAGAACATAGCGTCCTTTCAGCAGACCTTGAACCAAAGCAGCCAGTCTCCAGACTCGCAGCAGTTGTAATTACTCCTCCACAGCCAAAAAAGAGCACAGGTGTGATTGGGGGATTAAAGAATCTTGGAAGAGAATTATACAGTGAGGCAAAAGGTGGAATAAACTCTTTGAAACAGAAGTTCACTTAGAAAATGAATTTATAATCGTTTATTAATATGAGATTGCTAATAACTTTATTTTTTGAATAAATACTTTGGAAAAGCTACCAGTAGGGATCAGAAATACAAACATAAATTAGAAGTTTATCATGTTTAAATTTGTAATTCTTTGAGCTAGCCTCTATGGACTTTCCAACAGAAAATGTTGGTTTTCTAATTTCTCAACAAATTATATTAAATTATTATTATAAATGAAGGAAATTGATCAAGTTATAGACTCAATCACTGCTGATCTCATAACTCCATTGATGAGTGGAATTCAATTAAACTCAAAATATCAAATGCCCATTGATAAACTAAGCAATATTATTTGAATGATTCAAAATTCTTATGATGATTATAAGACTGGACCAATTTTCTATGAGGTTTACAACGAAAGTATACAGCTTTATGCTAAAAATCTGTTTTTAACCCAGTTGAAAGATGACAATGTTGACACATTTTTAGATAAGTTTCTTGAAGAGTGAGAAAAATACAAAACATTTGTTTATTGAATGAAAAAAGGATTCTCCTATATTGACAGACGATATTCAAGCCGTTTTAAGTTGCATTCACTAGGGAAAATAGGCTTGGAGGCTTTTAGATCAGAAATTTTTAAAAAAATTGAAACAAAACTCAAAGATTGTCTTATTCAATGAATTATTGCAATTCGAGAAAACAATTTAACAGATACTTCCAGAGCCAAAATCGGGATAAGTGTATTTCTCGATGCATTTAAAGACAATGCAGATATCACAAAAAATGAGAATAAAGACATTATATGAACTGGAGAAGATAGCGATCTAAATGCTTATCAATGTGACGTTGAAGATCCTATAATTCATTATTTAAAGCACAATTATAAATCTTTCGGCAAAAATTTATCACAATCTTTACTCACAGGTGAAATTTTTTCACAAGTCCAAGCTGTTTTAACCTATGAAGAAAATTTTTGGAAGGATTTATTGCTCCCTTCATCTTTAGAAAAATTAAAAAAAGCAATAATTCAAACAGTTGTAGACTCTTTTAAAGAAATCTGTGTGGAGTCAGGTTCATCAATACTAGAAACAATATATGAAGAAAGCCAGTGGAATAATTTAAAAAACAATTTTGAAGAGTATTCGCAATCTGCAGATTTAAAGAAAATGATGCAAATTCAGTTTGAGACATATATAGAATCAAAATTAATTGGATTGAGTATAATGGATTGGAAAGAAACAGGAGATTTAATTGATTCTATTAAACAGTTCAAAGACCATTTGGACAAAATTGTAGCTGCTTGCTTTGCTAATGACCAAACATTTTCAAAGTCTTGTGAAGCTTCTATTAGAAAATGCGTCAATACTATACCTGATATAGCTTTTATTGTGGCTAAATATTGTGATAAAGCAATGGCAAAAGATGTGGACAAATTAGAACAAGAAGCGCTTCAAATTTTTATAGGTGAACTTATCAGTTTGATTTCTTATTTAAAAGATCAAGATCTCCTTGTTGCAAATTATTCAAAGTTTTTAGGAAAAAGGCTATTAGAAGATACCTTTTTTGAAGAAAAAGAATTAGCTTTTATTCAGCTGTTGGCCAATGAATGCGGGAGCTCTTTGGTAGCGAAATTGACTTCAATGATTAAAGATATAACATCGTCAAGAATAGCTCAAGATGAATATATTGCTCAATCAAGGTCAAGAGGTTCTCCTAAAGGAATTGAAGTAGCTGTGAGACTTTTAAAAGAAGGAACCTGGCCAGAACAGAAGATTGAAGAGTTCCAAATTCCTTATGAACTTGGCGTTTGTGTTGCAGATTATTTGTCATTTTATCATCAGCGTCACATTGGGAGAAAACTCTCTTGGCTTCACCATTTGGGAAGCATAGATATTCGTGTGATAGGATATCCAGAAGTTTATTTTTTATCAGTAAACACATTCCAATGCTCCATTCTTTTACTTTTCAACCAATTCCCTGAGTTGACAGTTAAAGAAATAAAACAAAAAACAGATTTAGAAACCAAAAATCTAAAAAAAAATCTGATCATGTTTTTTAATCCAAAATATCCACTTTTCCTCAAAGAAAGTACTGGGAAAACTTTGAACGATAACGAAACTATCAGAATAAACCCTAACTTTTCAAATAATCTTTTCATGATAAACTATATGCCAAAAGCAAAGGTTACGAAACAAGCAGGACAACCAATAAATTCAGATAGCAGTGAGATTCAAAATGAGAGAAGATATCTATTGGAGTCAATAATTATAAAAATTGCAAAATCTGCAAAAAGAATTTCACATATATCTTTAATCGAAAGAGTTATAAATGAAATAAAAACATTCACTCCTCAAAGTTCTAGTATTAAAGAAAGAGTAGAAGATTTAATATTCAGAGGATTGCTTGAAAGAGATAAGATGGATTCGAATTACTATCTCTATATTGCTGAACAGTAAAAAAATATATTATCTTAGTATTAACCAAATCGGATAAAATTGAATTGCTTTTATAAGTTAATTTATGAGTAAATATTTATATCAGCCTAATCTATACTAATATGGTGGATAGAGAGCTAAAAAAATTCAATATCAAGAAATGAAATGCTGTTGTATTATGAGCTTGAGACAATGAAGTGGAAAAGTGTGCGATTTGCAGAGAAAGCAATAGTAATCCCTGCATTAATTGCCAGTTTGATGAACGGTCAGGTATATCGAACGAATGTAGTGTAGTATGTGGAGCTTGTAATCATATTTTTCATTTTCATTGTATTTTTCGATTTTATTCATCAAGGCATATATGCCCAATAGATGGCAAAGATTTTGAAATAAAAAGCTTCAATCATAATACTGATTAAATTCATATTTAAAATTGTTTATATATAATTGTGGTCAACTGCTTTCCTTTAGTTTATTTTACAAAAGAAAATTAAATGATTAGACAATAGCTTATTTATCTCATAAGATATCTAAGATTACTGCTTAAGTTTATTGCTTATAAACCCATGGTCCGAAAAGAGCAATATAAAGGCCATTGATCAAGCCATATTCAGGAGTTCCAGTGCAGATGCTCTGTAAAGCATTAGTTCCCCAAATGCGATCACAAACTAGCACCAGTCTGCAATTTTGATCACAAGATGTTTGAGATCCTGGCAATCCATAATAAGCATCTAAATACTGTAAAGCCCTTGTCTCATTAGTCATCCAAGTGTTAGCAAAATCAAGCAAAGTCTGAGGCTGCAAGTCAGGAAGTCCATAGTAATCCAAAAATGAGTAAGCAAGTTCAAATGTAGGGGTAACTGATGGATTTGCGTTTGCTACTGTAAGATTAAGCCTATATTGATGGATATCAGTAACAAGCTTTGTGACAGTATCTGCTTCATAAACTCTGAATGATGGATTCATACCTTGATAAGTAGTTACACTTGGGGCAGCCCATTGAACACTGAGTGGGGTTAAACTTTTAACTCCTCTGCTTATCGACCATTGATCTTTATGAGTATGCCCATAAAATTGTCCAGCAATAGTATTAGAGTATCTATCAACTAAAGCATTTACATGTGCTGCCCAGTCATCTAAGCAGTCTCCGCTTTCAATTGGAATATGAGAAAATAGATACACGACTTGTCCAGCCTGCTCAGCAGCTGCAAGCTCTTGTGCAAGTCACTTAATTTGCCCCATAGGATCAGTTGCATTTTCCAACAAAAAGAAATTGTCATTATTGCATGCTTGGGTATTGATTGCAACCATTTTCAGGTTCGTTCCTGGGTGAACCATTGAATAAGTCCACGTAGATTTTAATGTTTCTATTGCTTGGGCATCTAACCAATTTGACCAAATTTGAGTAAAAGGATCTATGAAAACTGACGAATTTCTTGGGTCTAAGTTGTTAACTGGGAAAGGTCCATGATTTCCAAACATATAATAAATAGGGGTTGTTGGGAAATATTTTGCAAATAAATCGGCAACTACTTGTTGGTAATTTAGGTTATATGATAATGATTGATTCCAAACGTCATGAGCAGGAATATCTCCAGTGACTAATAAAAAGTCTAAATCAATCTGACTCATTTGATCAAGGGTAACCTCAAGTGTTCTGACTGGGAGATCACATTGTAAATCACCCCAATAGCCAGAATTTCCTGGGCCGTTCCAGGATCTACAACAGACAGGGAGTCCACAGTTATTATTTGTGCCTTCTTGATAGTAAATATCAATATGCAAGTCACTGATATGGCCAAATTTATAAGTCCCTTGTCCGGAAGGAGTTGGTGCTGGAGCTGACGGTTTCGATTCCAAAATGTTGTTTTGCCATTCTGTAAAGTTTTCTTTAACGTATTTAGGGGAATCACAGAATTCTAGCATTGCGCAAGCCCATTCTGGGTCTAAATAATGTCTCGCTAAGCTTCCTGTAACTATAAGAACATTTTCTTTAACTCCTCCTAGACAAACTGGAATAGTGTATCCATCGAATTTCTTGCAAATTTCAACTGCAATATCAATTGGGTATTCTCATATATTTGGGTCTAATGCGTAATTTTGAACTTCTCTGAAGACTTCTCTGCAGACTTCACATTCCACTAACTTATTTTTGGTTTCCAGAGAACCCAAAACGCCAAAAAGCAAGCATATGAGCACTAATAACCTCATATTTTATTAACCATATTTAGGAGAGATAATATAAATAGATGACAATTTAAGCAGAATTCTTAATTTATTGTGAATTAAGCAAAATTTCTACGAAAGCATTGGATAATATTTTGATTAATTTTAAACATTTTATATGGCTGAGTTGTATTGAAAAAAGAAATGAAAAAGTAATGAATCCTTTATTCAGTAAATCATTTAGTTATAAAATCCAGATATTGTTAAAATAAGCATTATTTTATAAAGAGATTCTTTAACAATCAAATATTTAAATAATTTAAACAAAATCACATTTTTAAGCATTTTAAACTGATTTTTAAAATTAAATCTTGTTCAACTGTCTTCAATTTATCTCTGCTTTAAATCTGAGGATATATTATACAACTTAAAAATGAGTTGGAATAAAAACCCTCCTCCATATGGTGTAAATCCTCAATACTCCTCTTTCAATTCACAATCCAACACTTTTAGTCCTCCACAAAGACAGAACCAGTACCAAGACGCTCAACATCGAGCAGGAGTTCCAGGAGGAGGATGGGATGAAGGTGATGAAGAAATTCGAATCCAGCGTCCTAATCAAGTATCACGAAATCCAATTATTTCGCCTCCATCAAGGCCTAATCCTCCACAAGAAGTCCCTATAAAGAATTATGAAATGGAAATCAATGAAGAAGGGCCGATAACCCAAGCACGGCCAGAAATAAAAGTAAACCAAGCTCCTTTAAGATCGCCTTTAGCACTTGGACTTCAGCCTGGCCCTTATGAAAAAAAGCTTATTGAAGATATCTGTATGCCAAGTGGAGCAAGGATAAAACCATCTGAAAAAGACTTGCTGGAATTAAGCAAAAAATGCACATATTTGCCTTGTGAAATTATTGGAGGACTTTTGCTGCAACAATTAGATAACCCGCCTAAAGCTTTAAAAGCGCTTTTTGTGATAGACAGGCTGATCACTGATTATCAGACTTATTTTGACTTTGCAAACGAAAATCGACACAGGATTGAAAGTGCGGGATACTCCCAAGCACATTCAAGGGCTATACAAACAATCATCAGCAAATTAGATAGGACAGGATCAACGACAACGTTTGTATCGTCTTCAACATCTTCGAATAACCCAAATTCATTTGAAAACATTTTAGATCTCTAAATGCTTTAAGCTTATAGTTATAATTTAAATGGAATCTCTAAAACAATGGAACGAACTAAGAGGCCAATACCAACAAAAACTCGGCAGACCTCAAACAGCCCCACGGCAAGTGAGGTTTGATTTCTCTGAAAAATATAGCTTAAGAGAGTTTCGCAATCTCAGAGAAGCAAAAGCTTTGGAACTTTTAAATTTCACAAGTTCAAATCTAGCATATTCCGAAGGTCAGAGAACACCAGAGCTATCAGTGTTTGAAAGTCCTAGGTTTTATAAGGAGGAGTATGTAGAAGAATATCTCTGCTTAATCAAGCCTAATTTGGACATTCTTTATGCTTCAAAAGAGCATTCAGGGCATGGGTCATATGACGATTGAAAGTTTCAGCACATAAAAGAAGAAAATGAAGAAGAAAAGGATAATGATTATCAGCAGTTTCTTAAAAAGCTGAATTCTCCACAAGTGACTCAAATTATTGAAAATTTTGATGAAATTGTGTCAAGAAGGTCTTCAAAAGGTATTAGAGTTGATGACTCTCGAGGATCTGAACAGAAGTCAGTGCTTTCGCAGAAAGAAAAAAGTGTTATTGAAAATAAAGAAAATTCTTATGAGCATATTGATGAAGAAATAAAAGATACTGTGTCTAATATCGAAAAAAATGAAAAAGAATTATCAGATAGCTCTTTTGATTTTAATATTTCAGATAGTTATCCTTTGGATAGTTTAAAGGTTTCAGAAAGCTTAAGGGATGGACAAAGCAAAGTTGTATATCTTGATGTTTTTGAGTGTATGGTAAGGCCTGAAGTTGATATTGATTATTATTCAAAGAGAAAAAGATCAAAGCGGTCAGCTAGATCAGATAATATAACTGTTAGTGAAATTGATTTAGAAGAGAACAAGCAGGGAAAAGAAGAAGAGAAAAACAGCATGCAGATGAACTCTCAACATGCTTCTCAAAATATGGAAAATTATGGTGAAACTGTGCCAAAAAGATCTTCAAAAGGGAGTAGAATTGAAGCATCTCACGAGCCTGAACAAAAATCAATGATTTCTTGAAAAGACAAAAGTACTATTGAAAAATCAATGATTTCACAAAAAGCTAAAAGCGTTATTGAAAATAAAGCGGATTCTTTTGAGTATATGGATGAAGAAATCAGAGATATGGTTGCTAATATAGAAAAAAATGAAAAAGAATTAATAGAAAACCCTTTTGATTTTAATATTTCAGATAGTTATCCTTCTGAAAATTTAAAATCTTCAGAAAGTTTGAATGACACTAAAAGTAAAGTTATCCATCTAGATGTTTTTGAATGCTTAGCAAAGCCAGAAGTAGATATTGATTATTACTCAAAGAGAAAAAGATCAAAACGATCAGCTAAGTCAGATAATATAACGAAAAGCGAAATTGATTTAGAAGAAAGTGAAAATAAAACTACAATTGAATTCTTTGAAATCCTATTGAAACCTGAAGTAGATATAGATTTTTATATAATGGAAAGCATCAGTCCACCTGCAGATGAAGAAAATAAAGGCGAAATTACAGTTCGTTTACTTCAAAGCCAAGAAGAGAACAAAAGCAAAATTGAAAGTTTGGCTACGTTAGATTGCTTTGTAAAACCTGAAACATATCCAGACTATTACTCAATAAAAGAAAGATCAAACTCTCCTTCTACTGATAATAAGTCTGCTCATATTGATAATAAAAGTGGAGAAATATCACCTTTCTCTCAAAAATCTTACCAAGAAGAAAAAGTAACTTTAAATTATGATGAGATTCAAACTTTTGCAAAGCCCAGTGCTAATTGAAAAACATCCCAAATGCCTACAAATTTAATAAGACAGCCAAATCAAACAACTCAAAAACCATATGAAATTCAAGATTTTTGGAGAAATGAAACTAGGAGACCTCTGCCAAAAGAAAGAGATATAAATAAATTTACAGAAAGATGAGAGTTTATACATACCTACCAAATTTTCCAAGCATTTATTTTTATATGCAAAACTCATAGAAAATGAATTAACGGCGTAAAAGCAGAATTCCAACGAAGGAAATTGATGAATCTATTGCAAAACTGGAAATTGTATAAAAAATTTAAAATAGCAAAGCGAGAACTGGCTTTAAAGAAAACTCAAAGAATAATAGAAAAGTGGCATAATTTTACAATAAGCAAGAAAAGAAATAAAATTTATGCATATCTTTATTGGTATAAAAGCATGATC
>CATKHM010000966.1:0-12300 GCA_949751825.1 Blepharisma undulans | reverse complement strand
ATCTCTCTATTGTTCCTACTGGCAATTTTTTCAAAGCAAATGGTAAAGAATATCCATCAACCATTGTTGCACTGATATGAACTGCAAGAGTGCCAGCAATATACTGAAATGTTGTCATCCCATGATGTGGAATCATTATATAGCAGCTCACATAACAAATAATGTGTGCCGCAATAATAACTACTCGATCTTCAAAATATTTTGCCTTATAAGCAATAAAAATGTGTATAGGTGCAACAGCCAACGAGATAACACCTAGATACACGCCAGTATAATTAATTGGCCAACCCCAATGATCTTCAGCAACAATTGGTATTGATGTATACATAACTTCTTGGGCGCACTTAGGAATTGAGAATAAAAAGAGCAACAAAGTAACAGAAATCCATGATTTTAGGTTTGGTGCTTTTTCCTCTCTTTCTATTGGAGGTGAAATTTCAGGCTCTTTATATCCAAAAATCACAAGGAAAAAATATATGATTCATATGAAAAGCATGACCAAAGAGCAAATATTAAAGCCTTTAACTGTTGCTCCAAAGAAGGTGCCTTCAACTGAATATAAAGCTGTTGCTATAAATATTCCTAACGCTACACCTAAGATACGTCCAGCCAAATAGGAAGTGCTTCATGAGACTCTTGCAGAAGGAATTACATTTTTTGCAATATATCGCCTATTTATTACTCTTGGATTGCCTACTCCAAGTAGGAGTCTTCCAAGAAGTAAATAGAGAGGTGATTGCATATCATATGCTAAAAAATACAATAAATTCCCAAGAATAACCATCAAGACACTGAAAGTAATTGGGACTTTAAATTGTTTTGTAGACCAGTATTTGTAAAGCAGCCCGCATGCTGCAATAGCAAGCCAATTCACACCATTTAAAAATCCAGTGAAATGCTTGTCAGTATTGACGCTTGCGGAATAGGCACTTCCGGTTAGTAAAAGCATATAAAAATTGGTAAAATATAGAGGTGAGCTAATCACAGCTAAGAAAAGCGTTCAAAAATCTGGGTATAATTTTTCAATTTGAGCGCCAGTAAGATTCTGAAAAGCAATAAGCTCATCTTTTGCGCTAATCAGCTCGTTTGCAATTGAAATTCCTAATTGACCTGCGACAGATCCTAGCAGGGATTGTCTCAGGCTACCTTCATCTTGGCCATTGGTATCAAGTTCCGGCGATATTTTTTTAACAAAATTTTCCAATTGGTGTAGGATTCCAGACAATTCTTCATCACATTTTAGCTTGGCGATTTGTTCTTCATGCATTTTCATAAATTTTGACTTTGCACTTTGAACACCTGCTCTCTGAAGTCTCTGAAGCAGATGGCATACAATATTAAAATTCCAACATGCAAATTTGATTAAATTTCTCAAAAGTTTCGATAAATCATATGCTTCCTGTTCTGCTTCAATAGAGGGTTTTTCGATTAATAGAAGATTATTTGCGCGGTTAAAAGCTTCTTTTTTCATAGATATATACTTATCTCCAGCTTTGTCAAGCTCTTTCACAAGAATCTTAAAAAATTTCGATTCAAGTGTGGGTTTATCTGATTTATCTCTCTTAATAAAAGCTTTTAATGAGTTATATGAAACATAAAAGCATTCTCATTCAGCTATTTCTTTAGCTCTCATTGCCCGTGTAAATCGAACCATATTTTTGACAATTATATCGGAATTGAAAGCTGTTTATCCAGTTGCCAATTTACTTGAAAATTGAAATTTACTTTTGAATCTTCAAGTTGATCATGAAAATATATTCAAATAAAATTTAACATATTTTTATTAGAATGCCATAGTGCATCAATTTATGTCGCGAAGTTACAGCATATTTGTTTTAATAGAATTTTTAAGCCTTATAGTAATTTATTATTTCAATATCTATTTAATTGAATTTGAAATTAAAATAGAACTCTAATGAATATCTCAATATATTCGAAGCATTTCAGTGGGAAAATCAAGCATCTGCTATTATCCAAATGAGCCGCCTCTTTATGTATCAATTGCAGCTAATTCGGTAATATTTATAAAGAATCATCACAGTATTAAATGTTTTGAAAAAAATATAAGATATGGCTTATGAGATACCAGAGGGGAAGAAAGATTTTGAGATATTGGGAGCAGTTATTACAAAAGAGCCAATGGAGTGATGCTAGTATTTGATTTAACGAGAAGAGAAACATTTATTAATGTTAGCTGATGGATCCAAAAACTGAAAGAAAATAATGATGAAGATATTACTGCTTTTATTTTGGTTAGTAATAAATCAGATTTGAAGAACCAGAGAGAAGTTTCATATGAAGAAGGTAAACTATTAGCTGATGGATTTGGATTATTTTATTTAGAAACATCAGCAAAACTAGGTCTTCATATTAATCAATTAGCTGAGCTTTTAATAACAGTGCAATATGTCATTTGCCTAAGGTTTATAAGGAAATAAATTGAGCTTATTTAATTTAAATTATCTGTTCTATTATCTCATGTAAGAATAATTTAATTCATTACTTTTTTTGCATCAGTTAATGCATTTTACCTGAATTAATATTTGAAAATATAAAATGGGTGATGGCAGGTATTTTTTATGAAGCAACTATATTTTTAAATGCATTCTATTAGGAGATTGTGGTGTTGGAAAAACAAGCATTCGCTATTATCCACATGGCCAACCAATGCTATCTATTTCATGTGATTTTGTAATTCTTATACAGACTATTAAGGTTGTCAAAGTATTTGGTAAAAATATTAATTTTCAATTATGAGATACTGGTGGTGCAGAGAGATTTGGGAATATTAGACGTTATTATTATAATAGAGTTAATGGTGCTCTACTAGTTTTTGATTTAGCTAGAAGAGAAACTTTCATGAACATTAATAGGTGAATCCGAGAATTAAAAGAAAATACTGAATGGAGCAAAAATTCTGTTATTTTGGTTGGGAATAAATCAGATTTAAAAAACCAAAGAGAAATTCCATATGAAGAAGCTAAGCTATTTGCTGATGAATTTGGATTATTTTATTTAGAAACATCAACAAAGATAGGATTTAATGTCCAGGATTTGGCTCAACTTTTATTAAGAACACAATATATCTTTCAACAGAATCCATAAAAAAAGTTTAAGAAATCAAAAATTCAACAACGCATCTGCTAAAAAGTGTTGAATCTAAGCATTAATTAAGTGTTTTATTCTTCAGTATTTCTTAATTTCAATAACTCCCCCAAAGATATGTATACAGAGAGCATTTAGGACAGTCCTCCTTCTCTCTGTTTATTTCAACATGAAATAACTTAGCCATGAATCAACTATTTAAGTAGGAAAAAGATTTTTATATATATATCGAGCTACTTATCGAAAATTTTTTATTATAGTTATCACTATAAATTATTTATAATTTTTAGATTTTTATTAATATCATTATATTTCAGTATGCATCAGCGAATTCATTTTTGAAAGCTGAATTTATATATACACGATATTTAATTATATGATGCATCATTTAGATTAGTTTCATTAGCTTAAATATTAATAAAATTAGATTTACCACAATTTCTCATTCTAGTATTAGCATCCTTTTCTTAAAGTCGTTTCAATAATCAATAAATGATTTTTAATTTTGGAATATATTTTTGGCTCGTATATTCATATTCACTGTATTGCGATGTAGGATCAGAATGGGAACCAACTCTTCAGCCAAATATATCTCCAGGTAGAGAGCTTGCAGCCACTGCTTTGACTCGTGGAACCACTTTGCAACCTATCCGCCTTCTTTTTAGCTATCAGAATCTCTTAATGACTGATGATCAAGAAAATACGTTGAAAACACGCATTATGAGTTCAGTAAAAAATTGATTCGCATCAGTTCTATTAGTTTATCCCTTATCCTCGAATTTAATTCTAAAAATACAAAAATGTAATAATGCAATTATACCACAGGAACACTTGACTACTGGAGTTCCATGTGACTATATTTTATACATTTATGGAAATACGACTACTGCTAGTTATTTAGCTCGTGGTGGAGCCTGCACTTATGACTCTGCAGGGAATGGAAATGTTCTTGCAGGATCATTTGAAATTAATATCGCAAATTTTTTTAAATCCACTGTCGAAGATGCAGTTATTACTTCAATTCATGAAGTAACCCACGCATTGGTTTTTTCTAGCTCTCTTTTTTCTCAATACGTGATGCCAAACGGCACCAAGTGAAGCAACCCAACTACAACAGTTTACAGTACAAACCGTGGAAAAAATCTTACATTATTAACTTTGCCAACAGTTACCCAAAAAGCTCAAAGTGCTTTTAATTGCAGTACTTTAGCAGGAGTCGAACTAGAAGACGGTGGAGGTACTGGATCTGCAGGCTCACATTGGGATATGAGAATTTTGCCTCACGATTATATGTCTCCTTCTTATGCTTTTTATTCAGTTTTATCTGATATCACTTTGGCGCTATTTCAAGATTCTGGATGATATACTGTAAATTTTACATATGCTCAAAGCATTATTTGGGGAAAAAATCAAGGATGTCCATGGACTGATAATAAATGCATTGTTAGTGGAGTTGCGCAATTTCCAGGTTTTTGCACAAATTTGAACTCAGGAGGCTGTGACGTGTTCAGAGTTGCTGAGTCAAGTTGCTATCAAACATCATATAGCAATATTCCCAGCTACGAGCAATACTATTCTACAAGCACAATTGGAGGAGCAACGTCATTCTTGGATTATTGCACATATATGTATCCTTATAGTAATCGATTTTGCCAAAAAACTTCATCAAGTTATAACTCAAATTACTATGGAGAATCATTAGGTTTCAACAGCAGGTGTATCGAGTCTACCTTGCTCAGTACAAAATATATTTATTCGCAAAAATACAAAGGAAACTGTTACACTATAATAAATTGTACTTCAACTTATGCAAATATACAAGTAGGCAGCCAAACAGTTCAATGTCCTTTTACTGGAGGAAACATAACAGTTACTGGATATAATGGAGTTTTAGTATGTCCAAACTCATCTATTTTATGCAATGAAATTCCTTGCTTGAATGCATGCCAAGGTAATGGAATCTGCAATAAAGGGACTTGCCAATGCAATTCAGGATATGGTGGATATGATTGTTCAGCAGTTTGCGATGCTACTTGTCAGACATGTTCTGGAATAGGACCGAATAATTGCACCTCATGCTATTCAACAGCCATGCTATCAAACGGAGCATGCGTTTGTCCTACAGGTTATTCGTTTGATATATCAGCAATGACTTGCATTAACACTATTGTATGTGACTATCCTTGTGCGTCTTGTTCTTCACTCACTCAATATTCATGCTCAGTATGCAGTTCAGGCTACTTCCTCTTTAAGAAATATTGCACTCAATCTTGCCCATTTGGCTATATAATAGCAAATGGAAACTGTCAAAGTTCTCAGCCTGACATTTATAAAGGGATCTTGACCAATTGAAATTACATATCTATGAGTGAAAGCTCCAACATATCATTAGCTTATGGGACTTCTTCGACATTTATGCCAGCTCCAGATTCATTGGATCCCGTTTTATGTTATCTAAGAGGTGCTTACTTTCGCTCAAACTCCATTGTTTTTCTTCCTCCCAATGTTGCTAATGCAAGCTCAGTTTTATTATCTCCTATAAATTCAGCTGAGATTTGAATTAGGCCAGACAATGCATACCCAGATCAAGCTTTTATTTATAAGTATAGTGGAGACTGCACATTGAATTTTAAAATGACAAATAATAAGCTTAGGCTAAAACTTTTATTGACATCCACATTGAACTATACAGCAGGCTATTCTATTTGTGATGGCTTGGCCATTTCCAATCAAACTTGACAATATGCTGCTTATTTAGTTACGTATTCTTCAAGTTCACAATCTACAACTGTCACTTTATATTTAAACTCTCAAACATCTTCATGCACTTATCAAACCTCAATTTTTATAGATTCAGTAAACAATGGAGGATTTTTGGTTGGGATTCGGTATGATGGAGTTGTTTATAGCCAAGGATATCAAGGATTTCTGGCTTCTTTAGATATAAAGAACAAAGAAAACTATACACCAAGTTATACAGGAAATACATGTATCAGAAGCAACTACTGTTTAGCTTCTTGCGACTATAGTCAGTATCCATTGAGTATAGGATGCGGAACTTGTTTATCTTCATGCAGCTATGGTTGTGCACAAGGCTATAACTGTATTTTGAACAATAATGTCTTGTGTGTGACTCCCAAAGATTTTGTAAATTGCACAACATGTGTGACTGGAGCTTTTGTTAATGGAGGAGTATGTGAATGCACTCAAAATTCAATATATAATTCTTTAACAAACACTTGCGACTGTAGTGTTGGGTATCAATATATAAATACTTATTGTGCAAATTGTGCTAATTATTTCTCTCCTTCAGAGATATCTGGGTATTTTTCTGCTGACTACTTAAGCATAATCATCCAGTTTAATCGGTCTGTTTCTTCAACTACCACATCAGATTGCACTAAAATATTCTACAAGGACGGTTATAATAAGTTAGGTTCGAATCCTTCTTGTGCGTGAACTTCTTCCCAAGTTCTTCAAGTTGTGCTTGGAAAAGGATTCACAATTATGAATGAAACTTTACCAATAAATCCCCAAAATGTTCTTGCTGCTGGGAGTTCTTGCAGTTGGAATATTGTGAGTATAGCTGCTCAAATTTCATTTGTATATCCTTATCCTTCACCTATAGTCTCTTTGCAAGTTCCATCTACATACTCACTTACTTGTTCGTCAACTGATTTGATTATTTCGGGCGATCAATCTCAATATAGTTATAAATATTATTGGTCAGCAAGCATAAATCCAGCAAATTCAACTTTGCAAAGCTTAATAGCAAGCCAAATAGGGTCTAAGTTTACAATATCAAGGTCAAATCTAACTCAATGCACTTTAAATATTACACTAACAGTTGTGAATTTTTTTGGAGCAACTTCAACTGCGACTGATTCTATATATGTAATTCAAAATAACACACTAACAGTAACAATTGATAGTGGTAGCTTCGTTTATACTTACCAAAATAAGCAATCACAGTATAAAATCATGGTTTCAGATTTCTGCAATTATAATGAGCAGGCAACATATTCATGAAGTTATGTCTCAAAATCTTCAGGTGCGCCACCATTAGACTACAATTCAATTTTATCCAATAGTCTTCTTTCGAATGTTTTACTTATAAATGCTAACCAGCTTTCGGCTGGGTACTCATATACTTTCAACGCAACCGTTACTGAAGGCTCTGCAACTGGCTGATGTACTTTGCTTATATCAGTTCTGCAATCTAATTTGATGCTTATTTTGTCTCAAACTTCTGGAATGGTCTATAATGGAAGCACTTTATCCCTTGATGCTTCAAAGTCATATGATCCTGACAATCCTTCGCTTCTTTTGAACTATACCTGAAATTGCTATCAAGATGGAAGCTACTGTAAAAATTCAGTAGGCAACAGCTTGATCGTAGCTAACACAAGCACTTCGAGTTTAAGCATTCCAGGAAATAATTTGCTTGTTAATGCAAGTTATAGTTTTCATGTAACAGTGCAAGAATATAGCAGAAATGCAAGTGGGATTATAGATATCACTATTGCTAGTGGATCAGGATCACTTATAGTAAGCAATCCAAGCGATCGGGTTAACTCCCAATCAACTTTTACTATATATTCAACCGTAAGTGCAACAGAAATACCAACTTTTGCATGATCGCAGACTGCTGGTCCTGCTGTGACAGCTAATATTGCTTTAAATTACTCATATATAAGTTTTCCAGCATATTCACTTGCTCAAGGCTCAATTTATACATATCGAGTAACAATGACTTACAGCAGCGGATCCAAAATCTATTCAGATGTCACTTGAACTACAGATTTTGGGCCAACTTGTAGCGGAGTTTCTGCAAGCTTGAACTCAGATAATTCTTGGCTACTATGAGGAAATAATTGCACTGGAGACAGCATTGACTATCCATTGAGCTATTCATTTTACATTACCATTGACAATTACAATTACTCTTTATCAACTCCAAGCCAAAGTTCTTATTTTAAAACAAATTTGCCTATTGGAAACTGGCAAATAATTTTGTCAGTGTGCACCTCTTTAGGGACTTGCAATTCATATAAAACAAATGTGTCAGTTTCTTCTTTAAGGCGACTTCAAAGCTCTTCATCAGACAACTTTAACCATTCATCAAAAAACCCAGATGAAATTCCTTCATCAATTATTTATTATTCTTTGACGAGGCTTGATACCGCAACATTTGAAGAAATGATTAATAAATTTGAAAGTAATATATTGTCTCAAGGGCTCGTAAATTCAGGAGTTCTTGATACTGCGATTTCATCGATTAAAATAATGCTTTTGCACATTGATAACATCAACTCCACAACGATTTTCATTACGATGAGAATATTAAAGACTATTTTGACGAACTATAATAATTCTCTAACTGATAAGCAAGCTGATTCCATTATTTAGTTGTACTCACCTTATTTTTCTGACTATATTTATTACTACCAACTGAAAGCAATCTTTAAAGTGATGGCGGCAAAATGACTGAAGAATGCTGTTCCAGGAGCAAGTAAAATGAATAACCAGACTTGTTTGTATTATTTATCAAGACTTTTTCCTCAGAATTTACAAAACACAACTATTGCAATTTCTAATAGAACAATTACGACTCCATCTACAATAAATTTAAATTCTACAGATGTCTACGATATTGCTGTTGCAATCTTTCCTTTATTTGGAAATTTTTCTGATGTCGTTCATATTCAGTTTTATACTTCTGGCTTATATGAAAATTATGGTCTATCATTATATGATAATCCCGACGAAATTTGATTTTCCAACTCAAGCTATCCAATTACAATACAAATTTCAATGAAATATGACTACCCTTTTCAATATCGGTGCACGAATCTTGTAGCAAATTATACGTGAACAAATGACAGCTGCTCACTTGTGGACGTAAATAATTATTCAGCCGATGTTGATATTTTGCATGCTTCTACTTTTCAAATAAGTGTAATAGAGCATGATGATATTGTTGCTAGTAAAGAGTGTGGAGTTGGCCATGGGCCTTTTATTGCAATGGGGATTATCATTTTTGTAGGAATGCTGATTATTTGTGCATTTAGCTTGTTAGACTCTGATGAAAAAGTCAATGAATTTAAGAGATTCAGACGTTTTTGGGAAAACTGAGCATTAGCAAGCTTGTTTATTCGCCAAAATTCATACCATAGAGTTCAAATGGCATTACAAGTTATGAGTATTTTCTTATTTGAACTCTTTTTGTGTGGAGTATTTTATAGAGTTTTTGATGATCCTTATGAACCTTCCGATCAAAGTTTTGGAGACTATTCTGAAGAAGAATTGAAAAAAGTGCTTTTAAGTCTTATTATAGGGCAAAGTTTAGCTATGGTTCTGACATTGCTGAATGGTTTTCCGTTTTGCGATTCAAAGCCTTTAATTCTTTCATCTGTGATCAGTGGTATTGTTTCTCTGGGGAGTGTTTTTGGGATTTTAATGTTGTCATATACATTTTGTTCAAAATATTCTGATTTTTGGATCATTGATTTTCTAATTGATATTCCAATTGATTTATTTATATTCCAACCCTTATGAAGTCTTTTGTCCGTTGCTGTTAGTAACTTGATGAAAAATAATAAAAGCATCGAGCATCCTCATAATACAGAAGAAAGTCGAAATATTTCAGAAGATTTCGAAGACAATCACACTTAATTAAATTGTAGCATTGAGTAACAAAGATTTTTATAAAATTCATTTTTATACTTTTTAGATTATTAGCACTGCGTAATCCAAATGTGAGAAATACAATAGAGCATTATTTATTCAACAGATTTGTTGAAGCTTTTATTTATTAAATTGCTTTAATATAATTTTGATAAAGTATTTCTTATATCTATGGACGAAGAATACGATTACTTGTACAAAATAGTGCTTATAGGAGACTCAGGCGTAGGCAAATCAAACTTGCTTCTTCGATTTACCCGAAATGAATTCAATATGGACTCCAAAGCTACAATAGGTGTTGAGTTTTCACAGAAATCTATTAAAATTGGTGGGAAAACCATAAGAATTCAGATTTGAGACACAGCAGGCCAAGACCGATTTCGAGCAATCACTTCAACTTATTACAGAGGAGCTGTGGGTGCTTTGCTTGTATATGATATTTGCAATCACAACAGTTTCGACCATCTTGATCGATGGGTCAGAGAGCTAATGGATCATGTAGACCCAGAAAGCATTATTGTGATGCTGATAGGAAATAAATGCGATTTAGAAGAAAAAAGGTCAGTTAAACCAGATGATGCGCTTGCTTATTCACAAAGAATGAATATGGCCTTTATGGAAACTTCAGCTTTGGATTCAACAAATGTTGATTCAGCATTTGAAAAAATTGTGAATTTAATATATGATCAAACAATCAAAAACGCTGAAAGCACAAAAAAGAGTGAACAGTCTGTTGTAGGGCCTACAAAAAAAATAGAGAGCACAAGAGAAGAAAAAATTAGAGTCCAAAATAATGAATATCAAAATAAAGGTGGTTGCTGTTAAAGTATGAATAAATAGCAAATCTAATTCTAATAAATTCTTGCACTGCAATAAGTTCGTGATAAGAAATAATTTAATATTTAAATTTATTATCAAATAACATAATTTAATATTAAAAATGATTATGAGTAAAATATATAAATTTAAAATCTGATAAGAGAATAGTTTAATGCTTAAAATTATAAACACAAGTAACGACATCGTTTGATTTATGATCCCGATATCCTTTGATGATGCCAAATTATCAATATTCATGCTCATTATCTGTGCCAATAAAATATCAATGGATTATGAATAAGAAAAAAAATAAGAGGATTGAATTAAGACGGAACAAACTCAAGCTGGCTTTTATTTAAGTGGGCAATCTTATAATTCAGAAGCGGCTAAACTGGTTTTCTGATAGAGGCTTTACGAGGAGTTTAAATCAAATTTCATCTCCTGAAAATTTTAATCGTTGAATTGATTTTAAGTTTGAGTGTTGATAATCATACAAAAATCAACAGCATAACAGGCGTTTTTACCTCGCATTTCAAATAAGCCCCTTGATTTTTTGAAAAGTTTTATCAACAATTCAAATATAATAAATTAATTTTCAACTTCAAGTATCAAATCAACTCTATATCTTTAAATTTGCATAGATATCTCTCTAAATTAAGACAAATTCTTAATTTAGATGCTTTGTACTCACCATATTAACCAGTGACAAACATTGGAGAAATAGAAAAATATACAGAACACTCTTTATCTTAAAAGAGCGCGAAATATAGGAGAAAATAAGAGTTTCCCCGCTTTATGGAATATAAATCCAAAAACTATCCGGGCTTAATAAACCAATTTTTTAATTAATTATTCTTTTATCAAGTGCTTACTTGAGCCCTTTAAAATACACGGATATGTTTTAGGAGTCATCCACCAAAATTTCTGGTTTCAAAATTGGCTCTGGCAAGAGTTCATCAGGAAGCCAGCAAAAACCTGACGACAAGCCAGCTAAAGGAGCATCTTTTATAAAATCGTAATTGTAACGAATTGATGCATTCTTATTGGTAACTTCAAGATCATTCTTAATAATGTTCATCCAATCTTCAATCACTTTATTGGAGTCTGTGTCTTCGTTTTCACTCATATTTATAGATATTTTAAAATTATTTTTAAGTTTACAAATACAGGCCATAATTGATGGGCATTTTATTTTGATATCCTGATATTAGAATTCACTCATATTTTAAAAAATAAACATATAAAGCTATATTATGCCGAGTCAGTTAACGCATTAATTAAGCAGATATTATTATATTTTTAATTTTATCCAAGATGCAAACATAAAAAATTTACATATCTGAAAATTGAGTGCTAAGCTTAAATGAGTCAATTGCAAATAAATAATTTGATTACTTTACACAATTTAAAAAATCTTTTCCAAAATTTACCAAAGATATCTTCTCTTTTCTAAAGCTATAATTAGCATCTAAATTCTTTATCTATTTGATTTTAATTGTATTTCAATATTCTAAAATCATCCCAAATTACATTTGATTTCCAAATAGATCGCAAAATGAGCGATTTTATCAACTCTTAATATTTAATCATTATTTGTTTGGCTATATAAATATGCTTTCAAAAGTCATCTCAAGAGGATTCGCTGCCAACGAAAAAACCTTGAAAGCAAGAATCAAGTCAGTTATCAGC
>CATKHM010000964.1:0-12315 GCA_949751825.1 Blepharisma undulans | reverse complement strand
CACTGCCTTGATTTGGGTTGAAATTGATGACTTAAAGACTTATTGATTACTATCCTATCTGCATAGCATATTCTGAATTATATTTATATAAATGTCTTAATGGTTTTTACTGAATTTTTATAATTTTTTAATTTTTAATTATAGTTATTTTAATCAGTGTTGAAGTTGATATTCTGCTTCTTTTTCTTAATTTGTATATATAAAATGCTAATTATATCTTTAAGATATTAGAGAGTGAGTTTATTCTAAAGATGCTTGATCAAAGTCACATCAGCTATACTTTCTTTAATTTAATCCAATCTTTATCATTTTCTAAAAAGCTTAACCTGTAAACAGAAGTGTATGCAATTCTTTTCATTATCTATCTTAATCTTAATTAGTTTTGGACCATTTTGATTTTCTTCAACTTTACTAGTTTTCTTTTCTAATAAATTGATGAATAATTCTATGCATTAAAGTATGGAAAAAATAGGATAGCTTTTAAAGCTCACGTGCATTTTTTTCATTTCTTTTAGCCTGCAATAGAAGCAAACTGCTTATATCGTCAAAAATTTTAATTTTAATTATCATGCTTATCTTTAATTTTTGAAATTTTTTTTGTACTTGAAAATTTTTATTCATCGAGTAAATATCTCTGCTTCGTAAAAAATTTCTGTTTACATAGATCATGCTTTCATATATTTCTATTTTGTAAAATTTTAAATAGATAACAATAATGAATTCCTTATAAAGAATTCATAAAGAGACCATATTAATCGATACATCTGCAGTGTGTGGCCAATTGATGATAAAGCAATGGGTATTTATATAGGAACCATAATAGGATCCTAAGGAACTCCTTATGGAGATGGAATAGTTTTCTTAAAATTCAATTTCCAGTTGAATGTCCATTTCGTCCTCCAAATATAAAATTTATGACTCCAATCTTTAATCCATGCATAGAGCCCAATGGAAGTATCAATTTAGAAGCGTTAACAGATATGCAATCTCCTGCGATGACTATTGAAAAACTGTTGATAGAAATAATGGGAACATTAAATGATTTTGATATAGAATATTCACCGCCTAATCAGAGTGCTTTAAAAATGTATAAAAATAATCGAAGTGAATATGAAATTATGGCGAGAGAGTGGACAAGAAAATATGCGATAGGTTAGTTTTGTGAGTATTTTTGAATAAGAAAATATTTATATAAAATTAACTTATATCCATTATATCAAGCGCAGAAGCATTTATAAGTTCAGTAGTACTTTTTTCTATCCTTTTTTTTAGGCTATTTTACCATAGGTGGAGTCTCTATAACCATGCTTTAGATTTCACCTTCCTCTTATCAATTTCCATCTTTATGCTTTCTATTTCTATTACTTCTTTTTCTATATAACAAGGCATTATAACTCTTTCAACCTCTTTAAAATTATTATATTCCGCACATCTATCTTTTCTAAGTGAATTTATAAATTTACCCCAAAATTCATTTCTTCTCAAACACTCCGCTTTCCCTAAAATCGACAGCCCAAATTTCGCTCTTGTGATAGCACATTCATTCTTATATAATCAGCCAAAAAATCCTACAGAATCTCATGATCTAACTGACGAAAATAAAATTAAATTTTTTTCCCTCCTTTAAAACCCACCTATTGTATTCACTTCTATATCTTTTCTCAATATTCCTTGGTTGAAAAACAGAAATTTACGCAATTCTTTTGATAATATCTATCTTTATATTCTTTCAGGTTTTTTTATCATTTGCATCTTGATTAATTTCTTTTTAAAAAATAATAAATTAATTAGCTGATAACGAAATTTTGAATATATTATTTATTGTCACAAAAAATTCCACAAATATTTATATTTGCCTTAAGTTTATATAATATTATTACTATGATTAAACTGAATACTCTGTTAAGCAGCTGCCATCTTTAAAGAAAGATCCATTGGAAGCTGACTTAAAGCCAAACCATAAGTATGAATCTTGCATTGCGATACCGTGCATGACTCTGTAACCCACCCATTTGTCCCAATTGGGGTTCCTTGATTTGAAATTGCTTCAATACTGAGTATTTTAGTGACGACCATAGTAGGATACACAAAATCAATCACTATATAAGGATCATCATAACTTATTTGATACCCAACTGAAGTGCTTCTACAAGTACTCCCATCTTGAACTATTAAAGAAGCACATTCATAACAATTGTTGGAACTATTGCAAGCTAAATAAAAGTTACTTTCGCATCCACATTTATCACAGCTAGAGCCAGTATAGTAATAACCAGTTTCGCAAAAAGTGCATTGGTCTTCTGTAGTGCATTTATCACAATTGTCGATGCATTTGAGGCAAAAGCCTCAAAATATATAATACCCAGTTGAGCAAATACAGTTTCCATTAGTATCGAATGCAGAATTAGGCTTGCAGGTAAGGCATTTTGAAGTATCACAAGAAGAGCATAATATTGGACACTTACAAACAGAAGCTGGGCTAGAAAACACAATTTCAACTGATAAACCAGAACCAGGGAGGAAAATATTATTAAAGCAGCTGCAAACTGATGCGCCAGAACTTCCATTGCATTCTTCTTTGCAAGAAGTTGAAGTTGGAACGCATTGCTGATTAAATGCCGGACAAATATCGCATCCTTCATTACATGACAACTCATACGGAGTAATTAAAGTCCCCATATCATTATAAAATTTGGATATGTCACCGCTATACATATCTCGAAGAATTTCGATAAGGTAAATAAATCCTACAAATCCTGGATCAGAAGGGGAGGCCCCAAAATATAAAGTTCCAGAAACTGTCATGTAGAAATTAGATTTTTGGTTTTCTCTTGGTCCATCGCTATCTATAGCTCTCATATTATTTATCCAGGATCCATTACCAATTTTCTTGGTTCAGTAGAAAAGAATTCATTTGTCTGAATATAAATTACTTTTTCCTGCAGGAAGTGTATAAGGATCATAAAGTATGCGTGTATCTCAATCAATGAAGTTGGTGCCATCAGTTGTCGTTGATGAATATTTATTTTCAGTATCTTCAGCCGTCAAAATGCTCCCTGAGGCTTGATCCAGCAAATAAATCCAAAGATGAACCGTTATAGCACAGTTGTTATTGTTGTATTGATTACCGTTGCAGAAATAGTCATCTATTTTTAATGAATAAGAAGTTTGCTCTGAAAAATAAATTCCCATACATGTAGGTATGCCTGGTGTATAAGAGTTGAGATTTTGTGTAATCTGGTTGTTAGAGTAAAGAAATCTCACTGAATCCAAAGGGTCCACGTATGAGGGAAGCATTAGAAAACGAATTTGGGGAAAGTAATCTGCACCAATATCAAAAATCAAGCTGGACAAGATAAGAAAGAAAATAGTTGCTTGTATTGCCATGAATAGATTATTGTGAAGGCAAAATTATGGTCAAAAATCTAGTTGAAACATTTTGCCTTATTAGTTAGATAAATATATTTATTTATTTTAAGTCTTATTTTTATTTCAAAGTTTAGCCTCGAAATCTAGGCCTTCTTTTAAGACTGGGATAATTTTTTTTTTATATATTTATAATTTTTCTTTTCTGACTTTAAAAACTTACAAAAGAATTTGATAGATCTATCATTGCCTTGAACTTGATTGAAATTAATAGCTTAAAGGCTGTTTGAATGCTATAAGTTTATTAGAATAGCATATTCTGAGCATTTTAGATTAATTTTTATAAAATGTCTTAATAGATTAAATGGAATTTTTCTTATTCAAATGATTTGAAAACTTAAATCTGCAATGAAGAAAAATTAGAGCTGAATTAATTGAATTATAATTGAGATTAACGAAAAAGAATTAAAATTGAGTTTGAAAAATTTTTTGAATTCAAGTTGCTTCTTATATTTTAAATTAATAAATAAAATATTTACATATATTTTTTATTCGTATTTAACCTTTTTCTCAAGTCATAGCTTCCATTAATTATTCATCGCCAATATAGCTGATCCTTTTGCTTCTTTTTTAAATTTTTCGCACATAAATGTTCCTAATTTTTTAGCATATTATAGAAAAATTTAATTCGGAAGATAACTCTATATACATCTTTCGTCATTTTAACCCCGACTTCATTTTCAAATCATATTGCTGTTAATTTATGGGAAAATGGTTGGTTTAGATATGACAATATTTTGGTAAAATCAGAAAAGAGGATAAAAATTGAGGGTCAATGAATTTTGAAAAGTTGATTATAAGACTTTGCAATTTAATTTCAATTATTGAAATTACGATAGGCATTGGGAGTTGCAAGCCTTTTTTTGACAAAAATTGCACAAATCTCCTCGATAAAATTTTATTCCATATTATAATAATTTTATATAATATTATTACCTTTTGAAAACTAGATACCCTTTTACTCTATTATTTTTTAAGGATATTGTAATTTCTAAGCAGCTTCAAGCTCAAAAGACATAATCATTGGTAGTTGACTTAAGTTCAAGCCATAAGTATGAATCTTGCACTGCAATGCTGTGCATGATTCTGTAACCCATCCAGTTGTTATAATTGGACTTCCTTGACTTGATTTAACCACAATATTCACTATTTGACTCGCTACCGAAGTAGGATACGCAAAATCAATGACTATATAAGGAGGATCAAAACTATTTGATATGGAACTGAAGTGCTTCTACAAATGCTTTCATCTTGAACTGCTAAATCAGTACATTCATAGCAACTATTTGAACTGTCACAAGCTAAATAAAAATTACTATCAAATCCACATTTATTACAGCTCCCTCCTTACATAATTCGGATATTTGCAGGTAATACACCCTGAAATATTGCATGAAGGACATAAATCTGGGCACTTACAAACAGGAGCTGGACTAGAAAGCAAAACCTCAACAGTTGACTCAGAAGCAACATATAAATCACCACCATAGCAGCTACAAACTGATGAGCCAGCACTTCCAATGCATTCTTCTTTACAAGAAGACTTAGTTGGGACACATGTTTGATTAAATGCTGACAGTAATTGCATACCCCTGTGCATGTCCATTGCTTATGCAAGGTAATAGAATTGAGTGTCTCATAAAAAATACAGAAGTATTTTCTTGATTAAAGTCTCGAAGATTTTCAATAAGGTAAATAAGCCCTTTGAATCCTAAATCAGTGTTGAACGCCCAAAAAAATAGTGCCAGGAGCTGAATGATCATATAGTTTTTTGTTAATATTATTTCTTCCACTGCTGTCAATAGTTCTCATATTATTGGCATAAACATTCACCAGACAATCGTATTTGCTTCAGAAAAAAAGAACCCACTCGTCTGAATATAAATTACTTTTTTTGCGGTAATACCATACGAATCAGTTGTGCCTGCTTTGCAATCGGTGAAATGGGTGTAATTGATTGTGGATTGGGATAGTTTATTTCCTGAGTCTGCACTTGTCAAAATGCTTCCTGATGTCGTGTCTGTGAAATAGATCCAAAGATGGACTGTTATGGCACAACATGCATAGCCGACTGTGGCTTTTTGTGCACAGTAATAGCTTTTTACGTCTAATGAATAAGAAGTTTGCTCTGAAAAATACATTCCCATGCATGTAGGGATGCATGGAGTAATTGCGATTAGATTTCCTCCAGCGGAGCCACCATTCTTTTCGTTTTTTATGGTGTTTTCAGGGTTCACACTTGAGGGAAACATGATAAAACGGTCTTTGGGAAGGTAGTTACACTACTGCCAGAGATTCGCATGGACAAGATGAAGAAGAAAATTGATGCTTGTAATATCATATAGGGATTATTAAAAAGACAAAATTATGGTGGAAAATGGACTTAAAGTGCATAGTAAATATTAGGTAAATATATTTTATTTTTAAAGCCGATATTTGTCCCAAATTACAGAAATAATTGATTTTTTAATTTTTCTGATAAAGATCTCATGTTTTTCTGATGTTTTTGAATTTTTCCTAATTTAAAAAACTTTCAAAAATTTGATAAATTTAACACTATCTTGATTTCCGCAATAATTAATAGCTCAAAGGTTCATCTAATGCTATAAGTTTATTAGCATAGCATCACTGAACTACTCATCCATTAGTTTTATATAAAATGTCTTAATGGATGATATGGCTGAAAAATATAAATCTATAGTGAAGAACAATAAGAATTAAAATTAATTGAATTAAGGTTAAATTAAAAGCAACAATATTAAATTCAATTTGAAAAAATATTTTAGTTTAAACAACTACTAATATTTTCAAAAATTTATGGATTATTCTAAATTTTTTTTAATCATACTTGATCTTTTCTTTATCAGGCTATTAGCTTTCATATTATTCAATATAAGTATCGCTGCTTCCCCTTTCGTTTCTTTTCTTAATTCTTCCCTAATAATAATAATGGTTTATCCTGAATCTTTACGATATTACAAATCAAACTTATTCAAAAGATGCTCCATCACTATTTCTTACTATCAATTTTTCCATTTAATCTTCATCAGATAATCATTTTTTCAAAAAATAGCTTCGTTTATGATGCAGCAATTTATTTTATCCATATTCTTTCAAGTTTTTTCAACTCTCTCCATTTTCAGTAGCTTTCTTTCTTCATAAATGGACTGTTGAGAAATTCTTTTCATATAGATAAGAAAATAAATGGAATTGTTTTTAAATCCCAATTTATATTTTCCCTAAAGTCTTGCATGAGAAGTAAAGTTGCTATATTTTTAATCAATCTTTTTTAATTTCTTTATGAAATTTTTTACTTTTTTTCTTTATTCTGCCTCTCAAATTTATTTTATAACTTTCACTAACTCTACTTTATTTAAAATTTATCTTGTTTCATATAGCCATTCTTTATGTATATTTATAGTTAGAATATTTTCTAAGCTTAACGAAAGTAAAGATGCTTAATTATTAAAATTTAAAAAATTATAAAACTGTTCACAAAGCAGTTGAAGCAGCTTTCTTTTTAATAGAGACAATTTCATCATCAATTCTAATGAGACAATAGTTTCTGATTAAATACAGTATTAAATATACAATATAAAAGTATTTCATAAAAATTATTAAGTAATCTTATGGAATTTGGCTTGTGAAAATTTCTTTATTATATTAAACACAATTAATCTTAAAAAAATTATATATTCGCTTAGATTATAGTTGAAAATCCAATCCGTTTACATCCAATATCAAATTGTGTATAAGAAACACATAATTAGTTTTGTAAAATCAAGGCATTTCATGCTTCTTGATTAGGCTATTAATTTTAAAGGAAAAAATAAGAGAGATGGATTATAGGAGCCTAAACAATTTCACATGCTGGATCTTATTTGAATCCTGCTTATTGTACAATCTTGGCTCATCAAAATACATTCCACATCCAAAGTAGAAAAATTTGAAGTTAAAATCAGAGTCATTGCATCAGCTTACTCAAAAATTTGTCATCTAAAAGATGGTAACATCTCTTAATCAATGAAAGCTATCATCAAAGTAATTTGAACAGCTTTTCCATCGCAGAAATTGCTTCAATTTTATTTTCAAAATACTTTCATTGGTCTTGAAATCCAATTTCTGTCATTTTTACTGTAAGCTGTATTAGAGCCTACAATGACATCACACTTTAATTTGATTTTTGGAACAAATAAATAGTAAATCTGTCTGCATTTAAGCCCCAAGCTATAAGTAAGAGTGTAAAATTAGGTCTAGTTTAAAAAATATTGAGGAAGGATGGCATTCTTATTCAGAAAATTAAAAAAAAAACTTCAAAATAATTTTTGAGATTTTAATGTTGGGCCTTGAAACAAAAGCAAGCTTTGAAATTTTAAATATATTTACCTAAGATTTCCTATACACTTAAAATCTATTTATCACCATAATTTTAGCTTTGTAATAATCTATTTATGCTAATACAAGCCTCTATTTTCCTATTCATCTTATCCAATTTGATCATTGGTGACAATATCGACTACCTTCCCAAAGATCGTTTTATCATGATTCCCTCAAGCGTGAATTCTGACAACTCCATAAAAAACAAAGAAACAGGCGGCAATGCTGGCGGAGATCTAAAAGCAATTACACCCGGCATAGCTACATGCATGGGAACGTATTTTTCATCTCAAACCTCTTATTCCGAAGATTTAGGTGACTATTACTGTAAACCTGGTACCTGCAGCATGGTAATCCATTTTTGGATTTATTTCCTAGACCTTACTGTAGGAAACATTTTGACTATTTCAGATTCAGGAACCAAAAAAGCATTAGTAACAACTGATGGCACCAACTTCATTGACCACATGCCAGACCTATCCAATTCCAATACCCTTTCTGCAGCAAATGGTAATTTATAGCTAGGCGAATGAATTCGTTTCTATTGATACAAGTATTATACAAGTTCTTTGGATTATAATCAACAATTAGTAGTCTATTACACCAATCATATGACACATACATTAAATGCATTTCAGAATCCTGCATCAGCTACTGGCACTATGTATTTTGGAGCATTCAGCAGCAGTTCAAGTTTCATAGGGTTTATTTACCTTATTGAAATATTTCGACAATATTACGGTGGTATGTCAAATTTTGGTGATGACGCAGGACATTGGTTCGCAATTTATACATGAACAACATGTCCAGTAGAATGCAATGTGTGTCCAGCATATAATCAAAAATGTGTCCCAACTACGACTGCTTGCAAAGAAGAATGTGATGGAAGTTCTGGGTCGTCTGTTTGTAGCTGTTTTAATAGTCTTGCGTTTCCTGCTTCTGGGGCATCAGTAGAAGTTGGGCTTACTACCCCAGCTGTTACTTGTAAATGTCCTGACTGGTGTGCTTCATGCACAACTACAAAATGTGTGGCTTGTAAACTGCCACATTATGTATTAGATGCGAATAGTTACTGTATTTGTCCTTCTCCACGTTCTGTAATTTCAGGACAATGTGTATTGCCAATGGCTAACTGTGATAAATATGATGGAGATAATTGCATGTATTGCAAATTTGGATATTATTATACAGGTTCTAGCTGTGAAAAATGCGGATGTGATAGTAATTTTTATGTAGCTTGTGATAGTAATTCAAAGTGCTATGAATGCGCGACTTTTGTAGTTCAAGATGGAGGTGCTTGTAGAAGCACTTCAATTGGATTTCAATTAAGTTATGATGCTCCTTACTTGGTTATGGATTTTGTGCATCCTACGGCAGTGACAACTAAAGTGGAAGGGATTGAAGCAACATCAAATCAAGGAAGCTCAATTACAACGACTGGATGGACTGTGGAAGCATGCACTACATCTCAATGCAAGATTCATACGAACAATGTGAGCTCAAGCCAGCTTCCAGTGAGCATTTCTTTTGATCTTTTAGCTGCTTAGAAGTAATTAATGACCTTTCAATAATAAATGGTTAAAAGAGACACTAGTTAACTTATGCGCTTATTTTAAGGGTTTTGAAACAGTAATAATTGGATATTCTTTATTTTTAAATAGGTAATTATCAGATATGCTAAAACTGATTCATTTTTAAGCTCTTCTTGTCTATTTCAAAGATTATTTATGCTTTTCGAATTTTTTTCTATTTTATTTTCGATATTGGCGTTTTTCTGCGTCTTCCTATGAATAATCTTTGAGCCATTTATGCAAGCCCATTCAATAAAAGAAAAATGAATTTATTCGTAAGATTAGTGCAATTCATTATAGAGAAAAATTAATATATTTAGAAAATCAAGTGATTCTTTTAAAAATAGCAGATTCATTTCAGAGTAGAAACAGAGTATTTTTCTAATTAAAAATATATCAAAAGTAAAAGTATGATCTCAAATTATTTCCTATCCAGCGATTTATTAAAAATTGATTTTTAAAGTTATTTGTGTTAAATACACTTAATTATTGAAAAGATTATTTTATCCTTTAGATTGCGGTTGCAAATCCAATTCGTTTACCTCCATAATCAAACTGTGTATAATAGACATGCATAAATAAGTCTCCTAAAATCAAAACATTTCTAAGAGAAGATGGGAAATTTTCAGGAGTCCAGCCAGTTTCACATGTTGTCAATCCTTCTGAGTCCAGCTGAACCACATAATCTTCACCCATCAAATTGTAATTCACACCATTCAAAGTAATCACCACATTTGGAAGACTTCCAACATTTGAGCAATCCGAAGCCACCGTCGGAATCATTGCATTAATTTGATTTACAATTGTACTATCCCCTACAAGATGAGGAGTCCCTGAATCAATGACAGCTTTCATCCCAGTTGCTTGAATCGCTTTTCCATTCACAGAAATTGCGTCAATTTTTATTTCCCAAAATCCTTCATCAAGCAGTGGAATCCAATTTCAGTCATTTTTGCTGCAAGTTGTATTATAACCTCCTAATGTCAAAGCACTCCCAATTCCATTGCCAGGGACTAAATAAATAGCAAAACTATCTGCATTTATAAGTCCTAAGCTATACATAGTCTGGTAAACAGGTGTTATTTTGTCTTCAGATTCTGCCACCCACGCCATTCCCATAATTCCATCAAATTTATTTGCACTCCAATAAGATCCAGGAAAATTAGTCATCTCTGCAAATGTAATGTTAGGTATCTGAATTCCTCCCCAAGTGACTGTATCTTGTGATAAAAATCCAGTCACAGAGCCTGCTTCATAGCCAATTCCGATTTTTTTGCCATTTGGGACATAAGTTGATGATTTGGAATGGTTATAGGTATGGTGAAGAGAACAGGAAGAAGAATAGCAGCTGCTGCTAGGAATCCATAAATTTGATGAGCCTGTGTCGAAAACAAGTTGAAAATTCTGAGGAGGAGTACCAATTTGGACTAAGCCGTAATACTCGTAGTTTAAAGTTAATGGAACATTGGTAGGACCTGCTCCTGCTTTTATTGCTTTAAGGGATTTATAAAATGAAGCTTTTTCTTCTGGGGTTTTATGAATTGGGTGAAGAGGAATTGTGAAGGCACAGAATGCGAGTTCAATAAAAAAGAGAATTAAATATCCTTTCATTTTATAAGGTGAAATAATTCAATTTTGAATTACAAATTTTCTTTTAGATTTTTATTATTGATAGCCAAAATTAACTTAATAGAAATTAAGTAAAAAGCTTTTATATCCTTGTTGCGAACCCAATCCGCTTATTTCCCATATCAAATAAAGTATAATAAACTTGTTGGAATAAATCACCCAACACAATAAAATTATCCAGTCCTGAGTTTCCAATCCAGCCAGTTTCACATGTTGTTATCCCATCATTGACAACTGTATACACATAACTCGATGAATTCAATGGATAGTCAACCCCACCCATTGTTATCACTACTGTAGGAAGTGAAGCAATATTTGAACAATTTGCAAAAACTGTTGGCATCATCTTATTGAATTGAGCAATAATTGGGTTATCACCTACAAGATGAGGAGTTCCTGAGTCAAGCCATGCTCCCATGTTGTTTATAGGAACCTTTTGCCCACCGATAGTGATTTGGTCTATTCGGATTTGCCAATTTTCGGTATTAAGGAGTGGAATATAATTTCAATCATTTTTTGAGTAATTTGGATTGTATCCACCCAAGGTAATGGCACTCCCAAATCCAGTTCCAGGGACTAAATAAATAGCAAAATTGTATGCATTAATAAGTCCCATACTATACATCGTCATATAGACTGGAGGGATTTTTTCTGCTGCGATCCACCCCATCCCCAATATACCATCAAATCTTTTGGTAGTCCAATAAGTCCCACCAAAACTTGTCATTTCCCCAAATGTTATATTAGGGATCTGTATACCTGCCCAAGTTACTGTATCTTTAGATAAAAATCCTGCCACAGAAGCTGCTGCATAACCAATGTAGATTTTTTTACCATCAGCAACATAAGTTGATGATTTTGAATGATTATAGGTGTTATGGAGCGAACATGAAGTTGAATAACAGCTGCTGCTTGGCACCCACAAATTCCCTGAGCCAGTATCAAAAACAACTTGAAAATTTTGTGGAGGAGTCCCTATTTGAACCAATCCATAATATTCGTAATTATAAGTCAAAGGAATCCCTGTAGGGCCAGCTCCACTTCGGAGATATTTGAGGGATTTTATAAATTTGGCTTTTTCTTCTGGGGTTTTGTGGACAGGGAAAAGAGGAATTTCCATCATGGAAAGGACGCTGCCTATGAGAACTGCAAATAGAAGAGTTTTCATTTATTTCGCCAGTAATATGGATAAAAAGATATGCTCTCTTTAATAGTTAGAAAGGTATCAGCTGAATTATTTATGGCTCAGCTTGATATAAAAAGTATAGTAAAATGGGATCAAATAAGGGATTTATTTTTTATTATGCAATAG
>CATKHM010000963.1:0-12329 GCA_949751825.1 Blepharisma undulans | reverse complement strand
ATATGATTTCCAAAATGATCCAATCAAAAGATTGTGGGAATCTTAGGATTATTTATAATATATCGATAAATTATTCATTCTTTTTAGGCCTATTTTTCATCATTTCACACCCGATTTCATGCACAATTATGCTCATCAGTTTTATTTCTTTGTCATATGCAATTTTAGATTCTTCTTTTTCAGTTACTAGATATTCAATTTCTAGTTCTTTTTGTTTTATAAAATCTTTCAAGGCCAAAATTTCTTCATTCGATTTTTGGCTGTTGATTTCATCGACTTTACTTATTGAGTTTTTGAGATCTTCTTCAAGTTTGGATTTTTCAGCTTGCAAGCTAACTATTAAACTGTCTTTTTCTTTAAGCTCAAGCATACAGACTGCAATTTCTTTGTTTGTCTTCATGATATCCCTCTCCATTTCCAATAGCTTTATTTTGCTAAGACCCTCCAACTCATCAGTTTCTTTCTTTTTTAGGGCCTCTAATTGGTTTAATGCAAATTTTTCTTTCTCTTGCGCAACACTCACTCTATGCTGAGCTTGTTCTAAATCTATTTGTGCAGATTTTAGCATGATTTCTTTTTGTGTGAGCTGGTTTTCTAATTTGTGGATATCTTCTTTGCATGCCATAAGTCTTTGAATGATTTCTTCTTTTTCTCTGAACAAATTTTTCATTTCTAATGAATGAGACTCTTTTTCTACTTTCAGCTTGTCAAGCTCATTTATTGATTCAATTAGCTCAGACTTTTCCTTTTCTAACTGCTTGTGAGAATTTCTCATGTTGTGGATCATAGTTTCAGCTGTCTGATTATCTTCTTCCAGCTTTCTCAGTCCTTCTTTTAAGTTTTCTACCTGATCATTCAAGGCATCTATTTCTTGTGTTTTTTTCCTTGTAAGCTTTCTTTCATTAAGGAGGTTTTCTTCCGCAGTTTTTTTCGCTAAAATTGCAAGATCCATTTGTTCATTAAGTTCTTGTAGAATTCGCTGATTTCCCATTTGAGATTTTAGGATTTTGTTTTCTGCAGATAAAAAGTTAACTCGCTCTTCTAATTCTGACTGAAAGCCTTTATTAAACGAGAAGCTATCATTGCTGGTTTCACCTCCGAATCTTAGCTGTTCGATTTCTTCGTTAAGTTCTTTATTTTTGGCTTCTAAAAATAATCTTTTTTCTTCAAGCTCTTTTTTGGCCCTTTGGCATTCTTTTAACAGTTTTTCTTTTTCATCCAGCGACAATAAAAGAGTAGCGCTTTTTTCTTTTTCAGCTGAAAACTGCTCTTTATAGTAGTTCAAAGTTTGTTCTAAACTATGAGCTCCATTGACGTCTTCTTCATACTGCGCGAGTTTTTCTTTTAATGAGTCTCTTTCATCTTGAATATCTTTCACTTTTGATTTGTATTGGTTAAGCTCTTCTAGTCTTTTTTTATAAATATCTAGAGTTGCTTCTGCCTTGCTCAGTTGTATAATTTTTTCATGGGCCATATCAAGCTCATCTCTGAGTTTTAGCATCTCTCCTTGATGTTGCTTTTTTAAATCGTTGATTTGGTTTTTCAGCTCCTGAATTGTGATTTCTTTTTGATTTATTTGGGCTTCCAACTGAACTGTTAATATAGAAATATCAGAGCTCCCTTTTTTGGATGCTTTTTTGTCAAGCTCACCTTCAAGCTCTCTTACTCTATTCAAAAGTCTATCTCTATCTAGCACCAAATCATCCTGTCTATATGTAAGCTCTTCTAATTCTTTTTTAGCATCGTCAAGCTGCATTTTTAAAGTCCTTTTTTCTTGTTTCAGTGCCATAAGCTCTCCTCTTAAATCTTTGTCTTCATTATAAGAATAGTTTTCAAGCTTGCTTAAAACATTCTCAATGAATCCCATAAGCTCAGACTGAACAGCTTCATTCTGAGAAACAATTCTTGCAATATATGTTTCTTTATTTTTGCATTTTATTGCTGCTCCCATTATTACTTCCAGTAAAGACCGGAGCTGAGATCGATCACTGTTTCTTGCAATAGCTGATGTGTCGATGCTTTGAAATAAAGTAGAAAAATCTTTGCCGAGTTCTTCGTAATAAAAGGTTTCTAGTCCCCTAAGAAGCTTATTTAAATTTGCCGTCTTTGCAGAAATATTAAATGAATCTTCTGATAGTTGAGATTGAAAAGTATCCGGAGAGCTATATCAATGTTACATTTGGCTCATGAATTCGTAGAGAAGAAGACCATCAGAAAGATCATCAATTGAGTGACAGCCATATGAGAGGTTGTTGCTGTTTATCTAAATAGACACTCACCCAAGAAACCAAACTGGATTCAAGTTTATTCATATTTATGGAATTTGGTTCTATAACAATAGATTTTTATAATATTCAAAGTTTAAGTTAATAGCCTCAAGAAATATTTTACTGTTAGTGGTTTTCCAGGACAAGCTATTTATATTTTTAATAATTATTTTATTTAGCCGAACTATTTGTCAGATTCTTTCTCTCCAAAGTTCTATTTATCCATGAAAAAAAGCCATTCCGAAATTCTGAATAATTTTAATTTGTTAAAAAATTAGTCTTAAATTGCACTCTTTTTGAAGTTAAGTTAAAAAAATAATTAATACCTTAGATAATAATCTTTCCAGCATAAAAGTTCAACAATAAATAAAAAATTCTTTATTTAAGTATAATGGAAGATAATGATGAAAATAATATTCAAGAATCCGAAGAATCGGCTCTTACAAAGATAAGCAAGTTCAGCTATAACCTCCTTGAAACTGTATTTGCTGTATTCTATGCTCTTTTCAAAGATTATAACACCATAAATAGATTTGAAACACAAACTGCGAAAATGTATGTTCATATGCTTTATTCGGCAATAATATCATTGCAAGTTTTGAGTTTGACCCTTCCTCCAAACATTGATTCCTGAAGCTCCTTTAATTGGTTCTCAACTATAGTAGGAATTGTCAGAATTGACTATCTTTTAGCCATTCTTGGGCTTGGAGTGCACTGTTTTTATGTGGCTCAAGGAGTTGTGGGATATATTACTTTGGTTTTCTTAGTCTTTTATTTAAAGATTTATTTCAAGTTAAATATTAAAGGAAGCAACTACCGATACATCTTTGGGACAGTTTTGAAAATTATTAGAATGATTTTGTTCTTGCCCTTTATCAATATTTTTATTTCTGTTCAAAAATATTCATGAATGTCAGAAACTAAAGTTTTTGGGTATGGAGACATTAAGTCAAGTAATATTCAAGTTGGGTATATAGACGTGATTAGTGAAATCTCTGTACCAGTTTTACTTGCATTTGTCCTTATGGATGCTGCTTTTAATTATGAACAATATATAACGAGGCATAAATCAATGATATACGCAAGAGCCCATGGCAAAATTGAAGTACTTAAAATTATGCTATTGACTGCTCTTAGCTATAGCCACTGGTATCTTCATGAAACATATTATGCAGCACACCTTGGGATTGGACTTGCATCTGGAGTGATACTTTCTGGAGCATATATATATTTTTTGCCTTTTTACACAATTTTTGTAGATTTTACTGCTTCCAGTTGTTACTTGCTCCTAGCATGAAGTTCCATATCTCAACTTATCGGGCTCTATCTTGACAATGCCACAGTTGTTTTTTATTTTATAATTTTGATTTTCCCTTGCTTAGAATTAGGACTATGAGAAATTCTGAAATATCGAATTGCTTGGCTGAAATCAAATGATGAAGAAGTAATTTTAAACCAAAATCTTTACTGCTGTGAGCTGATCGTAAGATTTGAAATTCTTAAGCTTTTGGAAATCAATCGAAAAACTCCAGAAGGCAAAATTTTAGCAAAAAAGGTCCGAGCCAATATTCAGACACTATACAGAGAAATAAATAAGAGATTCAGAGGGAATGTATTTTGCGCTCTTTGGGAATTTTTATATGTATATACTGTTCTCAAAAAGGAGGGTGTCGCAAAAATCAAGCTGACTTATACAATGGATACACAATTTTCATTGGAAGGAACCTATTTGAAATACAAATATTTTCGAACAATAGCTGATTTTAGCCGAAAAGTCTTGGAAGAAGTTGACTATATAAACTTTCGAAAGATGTATGAAGATGCTCTTAAACTTGATAAAGAAGCTTGCCAAAATCAATTGGATTTTTGGAGCGAACTCAGTGCAGAAACACCACTCATTGAAAACATTGAAAAAATTGGGTATAAGCTATTCAAAAATATCCAAAAGTCTAAAAAATTTTCCAAAAATTTGATCAAGCATTATCCAATTAATCAGCAAGCATTGAGATTATATGGGACGTTTTTACTTGAAGTTTATAATAACACTGTCAAAGGGAATGAACTCGTGAGTAGAGCGGAGCATGAGAAACTTCAGTCTGAGCAGAAAAATGCGATTATTGGAGAAAGATTTAATTATTTTGATGAGAATAATGGGATTATTATTATATCTGGCAGCCCTTCTGATATTGGAACTATAACAAACATTAACACTCAAGCAGGAAATTTATTGGGAATTCCAACAAGATATGCAATAGGCCAAAACATAGTTACTTACATTCCTCCTCCTGGAAACCAATTAAATCTGCACAACAGAGCAATGGAAGAGTATCTTCAAAATACAACTACTACAGAAGTCTGTGCTCCTTTTAACCTTATTATGGTTGATGCTTTTGGGTTTCTCATCGAATGCTACTACAAAGGAAGAGCTGTTGCTCTTGATTCCTACCCCTTCTTTCTTTCTGCAATAAAAAAGAACACTCAAGCAAGAGAGTGTTTACTTTACGATGACTCTAATATGATTACTGTCAATACCAGAGGAGCTGCACGCATACTTGGGTACGCAGAAGAAATTTGCCTTCTCAACAAAGTAGATGCCAACAAAGTCATTCCCAATTTTGATTCATTAAGAGAAAAAAACCCACCTCCTACGATTTTTGAGTATGTTCTTCCTGGCACTGTAAACACACTATATATGAGGTTCATTGATCTTGTGATGGGGAAAACGACATTCAAAATGCTATATGTATCTGCAGACAAAGATGAAGCCAAGTCATGAAAGACCAATAAAGAAACCATGAACTTTGATGATTTGAGGGATCTTGGAGTTATCGAGCCAACCCAAACTGAAGAAACAACCAGAAGAGAGAAAAGAGGAATTTTGAAAGCTCCCCGACAAAAAAGTGACAAAAATTGCAACGTTACTTTTGATATAAACCCAGAAGTGCATGAAATCGATGATACTGATTTCAAAGCAGGGAAAAACGTGGCAGGAGGAAAAGTAAAAGATGCTGTGACTTCAAAGCAGCCTATAAAACTGTCAGAGTCCAAAGTTGACGAGGATGAGGATAAAGAAGAAAAAGAAGATGAAGAAGATGAAGAAGATGAGGAAGAGGAAAAAGAAGAAGAAAAAGCAAAACCTCTTCCTGTGCCACAAGAAGGGAAAATTTTTGACTTGAAAGACTTGGGCGGATTTGTATTTGACAACGCTGAAAAGGCTGCAGATGCTGCTTCAGTGGTTTCCTTTTCTGTAATTGACGAAGACGTGTCCAATAAAAGACGATCAGGAACAAGCATAGCAAGTTCTGCTGTAAGTTCCAATGCAAGCTTCACCTCAAGTCAAGAAGCTCAAGTCCTCTTATCTGGAGTTACAAATTCGATGCTTCGCTTCAAAGTCTCATTTTTCGTTACAGTAACTTTTATATAGTGTATCATAGTAAATCTGGCTGCTTTAGCCATGATGATTTACCTTGAGTTTATTTCAACAAACTTCTTGGAGCATGTCATTATAAATGATCTTGCTGAAAGAAGGGAATTAAACACATACTTCATCCTAGATGCCAGAATCTTAAACTTGATTAACGAAGGATTACTTCCAGAGTCAATGGAAGCTGTCAGCAGAGCGAGGATGATGACTGATATAGACCGCTACAATGAAATCATTAAATCTGTCAAAGATAATTTTAGAGATTGGTCTAATGGAAAAGCCAAAGATATGTATTTAGACAGCACCATTAAGTCCTGGGAAATGAAAAACGGTGTGATTAACAGCACTGATGTCAATTTAATGGATGCAATGGGAAATCTTGTCACTCGAGTACAAATGCTTTATAACACCCCTCTAGAAGAAATCGACATAAAAAACCCTGACTTTTTTTATATTTATAGAAACTGCTTCGGAGAAACTATGCACGCATTAAATGTGTCTATTAAATACTTCATAGACGATGTTGAAGAGAGTATGAACCAATTTTTAAGCATTATATTGATCCTTGCGCTATGTGCAATCGCCCTTATGTTTATTTGCTTCTTCTTGATTATAATTCCTACATTGAGACAGGTAGAAAAGTCCAACCAGACCGTTTGAAGTTTGTTTTATTTGTTGCCAATTGATTTGGTACTTGAAATGAAATCAAGATGTGAAGAAAGGTTGGAGACAACACATGGCATTGAGAATGATGACAAAAGGAATGAAAAAAATAAATTCAAATCACTGGATGGGAGAAGTGAAATCAAAGCCACAAACAAATGGAAAGGAATTTTGCTGAAGCTCACTGTGTATTATATGCTGTCCGCTGCTTATTTTATATTTTTTTATTTTTTGGGATATGAGACGTTTGGGAATACTCTTGAAATTAAGCCCAAAATCAACAATTGGGCTGGAATGAGAACATCGGCAATCAACGCTGCTTATTTTTGGCTGCAGGAAGTTAAATATGCAAATTCAAGTGTGGGCTATAAATGGGTGGTTCCATATAATCAATATGAAATAAACCCAGATGACGGGTTTCATTTTAATTCCGAATTGCTGATCTTTTCCGAGTACAATTTGATGTTTCTTTATCTTTCCTCTTTAAGCAGAAGCTCTGAGCATGATGGCTATATTTGGGATAACGCTTGCATCTCTCAAGAATGCATTACTTTGTCAAAAGGATTTTATGCTTCTTTAAACGAGTACTATTTAGAAGCAAGGAGTATTTATTGGCAGATTATTGAAGGCCTGGATCCTTCCTTGGATGGCATTAGTGCAGTTAAAGAAGAACTTATGACAATGGGAGCAAAATTAATTGATTTATATGAATCAGACATAAAGAGCTTGATACATGAGGATGCTTTTGTAGTGGCATGAATCAGCTCATCATACTGTGTCATCGTATTGCTCTTATACTTTTTAGTTTATGTAAAAAAGCTCAACAGAGTCCAGAGGGAGATCACAAATATATGAAGCTTGGGAAGACTGATTCCAATCGATCATCGAAACAAAATTATGAGAGCTTTGAGAGCTCATGGGAAAATAAAATTGCAAAAAAGATAATTATGTTGATAATTTATATTGTTTCAAAGTTTTCATTGGATCAAATAAACCAATCTCAATTTATAATTTAATCTAAAATCATTTTCCATGTCACTTATAAATAGTTGAAGAATATATGGAGAGAGGTGATACAGAAAACTTCGAAACAATACTTAAAGAAGGGTGGATTGAAAAAAGAAGCAGATTTGTTAAAGAGTGGAGAAGAAGATGGCTTGTTCTTACACCAAAATACCTATTTTCCTTTAAACAACAGCAAGGATATAGAGATAATCCAACTGAGCGTATAAGATTGCAGGATTGCTCAACTGTGAAATCAGCAGAAGAAGAAACTAAGAAAGACTTTTCTTTCAGAATTGATACCAGGGATAGAGTATTTTATTTTAGTGCTTTAGACCCCAATGATAAAGAAGCATGGATTGGGTCTATTGGGAGAGCAATGGTGAGACCTACTGTAATGCGCTCTAAAAGTGAAGAGGATGCGTTAAACGGATAATTAATACAGAATTCAATAATGAAATGCTAAAATTCTTTCTCAAAAGCATATATTAGATTATATTTTGGATTTTCATAAATATAAGGTTTTCTTGGAATGCCTAAAAAACTAAACTGAGAACTTTCAAAGTCACAAATGAGTGATATCAGATAAATTGAAATAAATCAATTTTAAAATAAATTTATATTTCTGATTAAATAATCAATAATGTGCAAATATATGTGTATTTTGGTCACCAAGACTTTTTAATATAATCTATTATATATATTATTTGCAAAAATATTAATTCTTATTTTCTTTCATTTTAAGTTATTTCAGGTTCTCTTTAAAATAAGCATGGCCTTTATTTTTTTTGCATCAATTTTCGCCTTAGAGCTGCTTTGAAATGCTTTTATATCTGCTGAAGAATGTTATTCTTTGACCTGTAGCACTGAAAAAAATACTCAAAGCTGCTTAACAGTGTATAATCAATCACAGATCATCGTTATGAATCCATGTGGAGCGAATAGCATTTGCCCAATAAAAAGCATTTCTTCAAATCTGGATCATATAGAGAGCTTCTCAAATTCTACTTGCATTCATAACTCCACGATTTCATGCAATTACTTAGACGGATCAAGATTAACAGGACAAGATTGCTGCAAACATACAGACTGCCAATCAGAGCAATGCGGAAAATCTGGATGTTTAGGAATCAAAGAATCACAGCATTGCTCAAAAGACGAAGAATGCGAACCAAATCTATATTGTACTGATCTAGGATTCTGCTATGGATCATATTCTTCTGGCTCTAAGGGATGCAAGCGTGATAATGAATGTGGACCAGGGTATGGGTGCAATTTCGGGAAATGCATCCAGTACTTTTCCTTGAGTGACGGTAAGAAAACTGAAGACAGCATTTTTTGTGAAAGTATGCTGAAAATTAATGATATGTGTGACTCATTAAGCTTATATATACAAGATGAAATGTCTTTTTATCCTTACAATTGCACTATTGGAGATAATTGTGTGTTTGCTGGTAATAACAATAATTTGGTTTTCATCAGCACTTCATGTGAATGTGATGGATTACATAAGGATACTGGGTATTGCGGTCAATATATTAGATATCTGAAATGCATCTCCAATCTAATTTCAAGCACATTGAAATATGACTCTTCAAATTGTTCTGGGAAATTTTCTCACACAGATGATATTGATGTATTATTTTTATGCGGATCCATAACAGAAGAGCAATATAATTTGGTCAAAAGCATCTATAAAGAAACAGAAAATTGATCATTATACCAATCACAAGCCATAGATAGCTGCTCGAAATCATTGGATTTATTTGATCCAGGCATGAACATACTCAATAAATCTATAAATCATTGCAAAAGGGGCCATTCAGGCTCAGGTCTATCAATAAAAACAATTGTGGCTATAGCAGTGACATGTGTATTGATTCCCTTAATAATCATTGGAGGGCTAATATTTTGGCTCATAAAAAGGCGAAGGAATTTAAATGGGCATCACACTGTTCCGCAATCGAATAGAGAGTACCAGAGCCAAACATATAAAATTTCAGATTCCAAGTATGAAAAACTTGATTGTATTCTTCCACCAGTTATTTTTTCTCCCGATTTGCCAATCAAAGGAGATCCTGTGTGCAGCATCTGCTTAAATGAAATTATTTATAACGAAGAAATCAGGATAACTCTCTGTTCACACCCATTTCATTCAAGTTGTCTTGATGAATGATTAAGGCAGAGAAATTTCTCAGCGCCATGCCCAAATTGCAATGAAAATTTGATATAAAGCAGATACAAGATGAAATTGTAAAAATAGATCAATAATATAACATATCTTAATTCTAATTATTAAATATAGCAACATATAAAACCAAAGTAAAATAAAAGCTGATCTAAAAACATGCATAACTGTATTAAGCTAAGTTATCAGATTCCTTTTTTACACTATCAGTCTCGTATCATAAGCTTTCTTGCTAATAATTCAATCTAATAATTTTATTTCAAAACATCGAGTCATGTCGTTTTGTGTTGGTTATCATAAAATTCAAAATTATCTTATCAAAAAATAATTAATCTAAGAATTGCAGGATACTTGAATTTTAATCATTTAAGTAGTAATTTTCAAAAAATCATTATAACTTTCCATCTTTGTCAAATTCTGGGAATTTCATAAAGATGAATAATTATAAAAATATATTTTCATGTTCCCGCTTCAATCGGTCGGTCAATTAAATAAGCAGGCACTGTAAAACTAAACTGTTAAGCTATTGAACTAAAAATTAAAACGAGTTTTTTGTATTTCTTCTTTGAAAAATGTTTTAAAGGGCAAAATTTGTGATAATAAAAAATTATTCAAATGTACATCATACAAATAGGATAGACCTGAAAATTACGGGCAGTAAAATTCAATAAACGATATCTAAAAAGCATTTAAATCGATCGATAAATAATGTGAAAGTTTAAAAAATTCAAATTCTTTGCATTGGTGATCTGCCAATCATCAAAAATAAAGAAAGTAAAACAACAATTTTAAATTCCGCTGATAGAACTTTATTATATGAATAGATTCTAAAGCAATAACTGCAAATAAATGGAAGGCGATCAAAAAAAGCCCAGAAGGCTTCGCGTCTTCAGAGAAATGACTGAAGGACGATCACTTCAAGAGCCTGCACCCCAAAGCATTGGAAATCCTATTGGCATTCCAGGTACCCAAAATGTTGGTAAACATATGTTCATAAAGAATTATGAAATTAGGCCAATTCAGCCTAGCCCTCAAGACTTTAGAGTTCTTGAGGATGAATCTTCTAAATTTTGTGAAAATACTTTTCACGATACAATCTTCGACCCAGAACAGCTAACTTTCAGCCATTCCAGTGGCAGTGCAACTCAAAGCCCGATGATCACTGTAAGCACTGAAGAAAGCAGCAGAGAAAGTTCTGATGATCACAGAAGAAAGCCTAAAAAAAGACCTCTAGACGAAGAAGAAATGTCGCTGTATATTGTCAATGTTGAAGCTGTAGAACGTGGGGAAGATATTCGAACTACAATAATGATCAAAAACATTCCGAACAAATACACTCAGAAAATGTTGCTTCAAACGATTGATAAAAAGTTTGTAGGAACTTACGATTTTTTTTATCTGCCGATTGATTTTAAGGTAAGATTTACATAGAATAAGTGCAATGTAGGATATGCATTTATCGATTTCATTGATTATAGATATATTCCAGCGTTTTACCTAGAGTTCGAAGGCAAAAAATGGGAAAGATTTAACTCAGATAAAATCTGCTCATTGGCATATGGAAGAATCCAAGGACGACAAGCCTTGATTCAACACTTCCAAAGTTCATCTGTAATGAATCAAGAGGACACAAAGGTGAAACCATTGATTTTACCCTTCAAAAACCCAAACATGGGCTAATTTCTATTTTAAATCAGTTTGCTATAATATATAAGTTGTCGTGGTTTCTATGAACCATATTGATGCAATTTAAAAAATTGGTCATATACTGACGTGTTTTTGTCATTTCTGATAATGTTTGAATATTGTTATGTCTGCTATGCCGAACATCCGAAATCAGATTTTTGCGATCTATCATGTGGCTGCCGATTTTGTCGTGAGGTGATAAGGTCATGGATTTTTACTCAGCTCAATAAATACTTTGTCGAAGACTTTTTTATAATTTGTCCCAAGGGTGACCGCGGGCACTATTTGAACGAAGAAGACATCAGAAAAACCCTGAGTCCTGAAGAATTTTCAAGCTATCAGTTTATTTTATTAAAACGAAGCTTATCTCATGACGAAGATTATAGGTACTGCCCATCAAGAAATTGCAATTATATAGGTTGGATTGACTCTGCAAGCAGTTGTACGAGTTTGCTTGAGTGTCCAGTGTGCTTGATAAAATGAAAAGATCCGACTTTAAGCCCTCTTTCAAGAAGAGTGTGTAGTAATTTGAAAGCTGTATTTACCGGAAATATTGAGACTTTCAGTTTGCTATGAAAAGAATTGTGAACAAAGTTGTGTCCTATGTGCAGCTTTCCAATAGAAAAAAATGGAGGATGCCCACATATGGTATGTCAAAACTGCAACCATGAATTTTGCTGAAACTGCTTGAGTGATTATAACAATCATAATTTCAACAGCTGCGAATTCAGATTCGCGTATAGCAGTATATATTTTGCATGGGTTATAATTTTACTGATTTTGAAAATTTTTTATACTTCACCTTTTATCTGTGAGTTTGCTCTATATTTTGTGAAGCATATAATAATTTTGACAATTTCATCTGCTATACTACTTCTCTTTATCGGGACTTGCTTAGGTGCATACTACCTATCTCTCACGAAATGGAATAGATCATGATCGTCATTTCTCATGTTCACAAGTGTTCTTTTGGCTGATTATTTTCTCATCAGTTCAATAGAGGCAAAAACTTATGACGAGTTTTTAGAAATTGTGTGGCTCACAATTGACCTTGGATTCACAATTCTCTGCTGTTGGGGAGGCTGTTTCGTTCTTTATT